>NEWO01000085.1:1233620-1271064 GCA_003013225.1 Phalaenopsis aphrodite | reverse complement strand
AAGAAATGAAATGACTATAAATTTTAATTTAGAAATTGAAATTTTTTATGCATCGTGATATGATTTTATGGGACCATTTATACATTCATTCGAAAATATATACATATTGGTTACAGTGGATTACGTTTCAAAACAGATTGAAACAATCATTTTACCTTGACTTTATAATCGGAGTATTTCAAAATTTTTAATTAAAATTATTTTTATAAGATACGGAATGTCGAGAGGAATCATTGCCGATGGAGGATCTCATTTTAAGAATGCAACAATTGCAAGATTGGTGGAAAAATATAATATAATGCGTAAAATTGCAACTACTTATCATCCCCAGACTAGTGGTTTAACAGAAGCATCTAATTGTGAAAGTAAGAGAATTTTAGAAAAGAGTGTTAATCCTAATAAAATGGATTGGTCTATAAGATTTGTTACTGCATTATGGGCATACATGACAGCCTATAAGACACCTATAGGAATGTCCCCATTTAGATTAATTTTTTAGAAGACTTGTCACTTACTAGTTAAATTGGAGCATAAAGCTTGTTGGGTGATAAAATATTCTAAATTCAATTTGAAAGATCCCGCTGTGAAAAGATTATTACAATTGAATGAGCTTGAACAAATTAGGAATAAATCTTATGGTAATGCAAGGATTTAAAAGGAAAAGATGAAAGAATGAAATGATTGGAAGACAATAAAAAGAGAAATTGAACATGGACAAGAAGTTTTATTATATAATACAAGATTGAAATTATTTCCTGAAAAACTGAAGTTTATGCGGAAAGGGCCATTCAGAGTTATAAAATTCTATCCTTATGGGGCAATTAATATTGAAGACCCTAAGACTGGAAGAATATTTAAAGTGAATGGGCATATATTGAAATAATATTTTTATGGTCAAAGACCAGCTTTTAAAGAGACTGTAATGTTGGGTAACTCAGAATAACTGGGAATGTCAGGCTGATGACATTAAACCAAGCTCTTTGTGGGAGGCAACCAATGTTTATCATTGTTTAGTTTGCTTTTGAGTTTATTTTATTTGAAATATTTTATGCATATTTATGTTTATGTTTTTATGTAGTCCATGTATTTGATTAAATATTTAGAAACATCTTTATTTACCTAATTTTATGGAAAAATTTAGAATTTACTGGATCAAAATCAAAATGACGAAAATTTTGGAACTACACTCCTCTACCATCAGTCAACAACTTGCTAGCATTATGCAGATAAGTATCTACACTAGTGAAATTTCCATAGAAGCTATATGGTACATCTCTCAATAAAAATAAAGCATTGATATGAGGAGAGATATTTACCATCTTCCCTCTTATAAAGACCAAGCCATCAAAAGCCTTAAGAAGATTTGCATAAAATTCCTTCACAACAGGGATCACAACCACAAAACTATTATAACAAATATCCTCCCGATGCCAACTTTCTATCATACTCTCAATGACACCCCCAAGGCTAATGAATCCACGTTCCCTAATTAACTACTTCAATGTCAAGAAGTTGTTGTAACTCTCCTCATCTTTGGAGCTTACAATTTTTTTCTTTCAGAAGAAGATTTTGATTTGTTGCTTTTAGCTTTAAAAGCCATTGAGTAGTATCAAAGATGAAGATCACAAGAAATAAAGATTGAAAGTAATGTGGATGCAAACAAGTTGCATATCACGAGTTAAATCATAATTTTTTCTAAAATCTCCAACCCAAGCTCTCTTTTAACTAAAAATCCAAAAAAATGTGATGAGAATCAAAGTAAATGTTAAAGGAGTGAAATTGACCTTGTAGGAGAGATTTTCACTTGTCTAAACCTCTTAGATTGAGAAAATTGGACCTAAGGAGCCCTAATTTTCATCTCTTGGTCAGTAAAAAGGAAAGGGGAGAAAAAAGATGAAATGGAGTTGAACCGGCCAATTTTCTACTTAATAGTCAAAACAACCAAGATGATTCCTAGGCGTTGCTTGCCCATAGTGGCACGTAGGCGTCCAATTCGATGACACTTAAGCACTCATACCAAAATTCACCATTGTCACTTGATTTGCAATATTCATCCCCCTAAGATCTCAATCCCACATAAGATGTATACCAACAATACCCTATAACTAAATATAAATATGATTACTCATCCTATCTCTCAATATATCTCTCCTCTCATCCTCTTAATCTCCAACAAGACCCTCTTCTATTGACTGTCAGATGATTTCGCGTATTTGATAGAATATAAAATGAGAAATAATATGATTGTTCTTTTTTGATCCATTAGTTTCACCAATATATCGCCAACTGATCAGCTAGATAGCTAGTTGACTAATTAAATTAGCTTATACTTTTCCAACCCTCATATTCTAACCTGTCAATTAAAGTATACACCAGAACCTAAACAATTGAGGAATCATCTACTAGCCCTTCTAATCTCTGAATAACAGAGACCATCTTAATAAATGAACATGGTCAGAAATAAGAAGTAAAGAATTGAGATGGACCCGTCCTATACTAAACACATTATGTCTTCTGTATAAACCAACGTTCAATTAAGAAGTAGGTTGTAGAGGATGTAGTTGATACTTATACTAGAAAAAGACATGTCCGAGTTTAGGCACAATGAGAAGACTAAGGATAAATGCCCTGACCCAACATTAATCCCCTCTCAAGTCACACTCTCCTAATCAAAACAAAACAATCAACTCACTAACAAAAACAAATCAACATAGATTCAAGCACACTGCACAAAACTAACATACAATTACAAACTTGGGTTCCCTCCCAAGAATTTCTTACTTTAATGTCCTCAGCTCAATGATACCATATATATTACTAAAGATGATATGACATCAAGACCTGTTTATCACAAGTCTGTCACCACCATAATGTGGTTTAAGTCTTTATCCATTCAGTTTAAACACTCAACCACTCTTATGATTGTTAATATTAATCACATAAAAATGATAAACCGTTACTATAGTAAATGGTCCTAAACACACGGACTTGATTTTTTTAAAGAAAAAATTTCAATCGTTTATTTTAAAATAAAACCTCTTATACAGGCTCAAAAATTTTCTTAAGAATTTTTTGATCCAACCATTTCTTTATTTTCTTTTTATATATATTTTTTATTTTCATAAGATTATTGTCTAATCTCCTCAAGTTCTTTAATTGTAACAACCTTTTCTCATTAGCTTCCTTTATGATGTAATGAAACTCCTTAAGAGCCTAATAAGCTTTGTGCTTCAATTTAACTAGTAAGTGACAAGCTTTGCAAAAAATGAGCGTATATGGAGAGATCCTTTATGTGTTTTATAAGTAGTTCTATAGGCTCATAAAGCTTCATCAAGCCTCAAAGACCAATCATTTCGGCTAGGATCGATAGTTTTCTCCAGAATCCTTTTGATCTCTCTATTTTGAAATAGTTGCTAATCTACACATCTAAAGATGTTATGTTGTGGATATCCTATGCTTTATACCGTACCATGCGACTAGTGTCTGAATATTTCTTTTCCCAAAGTGGCTTCCCCCATCATTAATGATCACTCTAGTCATACCATATGTGCTTAATATATTCTTCATTAAAAATTTAGATACACTTTGAGCTTCAAAAATTGGTAATTTCACTACCTCTATCCACTTTGAAACATAGTTCACAACTATCAAAATATAAAAATTCTTTAAAGAAGGTGTAAAAGGTCTCATGAAGTTTAAACCCTAAACATAAAAAATTTCAATTTCCAAAGTAAAATTCAAGTGCATTTCATCTTTCTTGGAAATACGGCCTACTCTTTGGCATATGTCATACATTTTTATATATTCATTTACACCCCTAAAAATGGTAGAGTAATAAATTCTAAATTATAAAATCTTAGCAGCTATTCTCTAAACTCCAAATGTCCCCGAATTTTAGAATCATGATATTTCGTAATAACTTCTTGAGGTTTGTTTATGGGTAAACACCTTCTAATTACCTGGTCATTAAATTTTATATATAACTATGGGGCATCCCTAAAAAGCTATTTGGCATCAAGATCAAATTTCTTCCTTTTTTAATAAGTCAGATCATATGATAGAATATTACTGACTATGAAATTCACTATGTTAGTATACCAAGAAATTTTCTATTTAGTAACAACGAACAGTTGTTCATCAAGAAAATTCTCATTAATATCCTCATCAATTTCACTTTAATTTCCCTAATCTAGTCTCGATAAGCGATCCGGTATCTAATTCTTAGTACCTTTCCTATCTATTATATCGATATTAAACATTTATAATAACATGACTCATTTGATCAACCTTAGTTTAACATCCTTTTTTGACATAAGATATTGAATAACAAAATGGCGGTATGAACAGTACATTTGGTACCAATAAAATACGTCCTCAATTTATCAAATACTTAGTGGTGTAATTTATTTGAGATTCATTATATGTCTTACTAGCATAATATATAGCCTGAAACATCTTGGTGTGCCTTTGTTAAAAAATTGCCCTTATAACATAGTTACTCGCATCACACATTAATTTGAATGGACTTCCTCAATCAGGTGAAACGATGATGGGAGAAATGACTAACATCTCCTTTAATGTGTTGAAGGCAGCAAGGCAATCTTGGTCAAAATTAAATAGAGCATCCATTTCCAATGACGTCATAAAGGTTTAGCAATTTTAGTCCTAATGACTGCACCTTGGCTTTGTACCTGATTTCGCATTTGCAAAACAACCTCATCACAATACAACTTTATCTCCTTGAATTTTTGGTTAGAGTTAAAATAAAAAGGTCAAGAAAGTCTCCAATTAGAACTACCTTGATTATTCTAACTCCCAAAAGGGTTAAGTTGATTAATCTTTATTTTTGTTTATTGCCAGCACCTTGATTGTTATTCTAATTGAAGTTAGAGGTGATTATTTGAACTGTGATTGTACTTATTAGAATACGGGTTGTTCATCCTTTTTTTCATCGCATTTATAGTTTTGAATGATGAAATATTAGCATCAAACAATTTTCAAAATGATTTTTTCTCAATGATTCGGAATCCTTGAGGTTAGTTCATCCCAAACTAGACTAGCTTCCAAGATATCACAACTACCTAAGAATTTAAAATTGAAAGCATGTTTGTGCTATGTACTCTTGCTACCTTTCTATGGTTCAGTGTTTCAGAAGTCCATTGAAAGTTGCTAGTAACCATCTCCTCAATCTGTGAGAAGGCCTTATCAAATAGCTTTGACATAAGCGACCCACCAGTGGCGCATCTATAAGACCTAAGAGATCCTACTAATCCATTGTAAAAAAGTTTGAATTATAAACAAATGTTGCAGTTCATGATGGTTGCACTTCTTAATAAGTTTCTTAAATCATTTCAAACCTTCATGAATTGACTCACCTTCATGCTCACACAATTGAAGCGATATCATTCCTAAGTTTAGTCATTTTTGAAGGTGGGAAATATTTAGCTAGAAATTTTTTGGGCTAATTCACTCCATGTTTTTATATATCTGGGTGCTAATGATTTTAACTACATTTTTTTCTTTGTATCTCATGGAGAAAGGGAAAAACCTAAGCTTAACAGGGATGTTGGAAACACCTTTATAGCAAAATGTGGCATAGAGTTCTAAGAAACTCTTTAAATGTAAGTTTGGATCCTCAGATGGGTTCCCCCAAACTGGTTGTTCTACACCATTTAGATGATAATAGGTTTCAGTTCTAACGTATGATTTTCTACAAAAGGGGTTTGAATACTTCAATGAATTTCATTTGCATAGAGTCAACATAGTCTTTTAAAAGTCTATGTGCATTTGAATGTTCATGGGTTAATTCTTGTATTATTTAGTTAATTTGTGTGTTGTTTGCCATCTCTCCTGCGAGCTATTCAAGTCTTTTATTTTTCTAATTTTCCTAATAGTTCTCTTTAACTCAGAATCGTTTGGTGTATGTCCCACAGGTCATGCACTATGCATACACAAACTAGAGATACCTAAAAAGTCACACAGAGTTAGATAAGAATTTTTTTTATTTTTCTTTAGTTTTTCAAAAATAATAATAACAAATAAACAAAAGCAATTAGCACTACAGGTTTTTCAAGTCTATGACCTCAAAGCTCAACTAAAATTCTTCTAAATTAAATCATTGTAGCTCCCCAACAATGACGCCAAAAACTTGACACATCTTCCAGTTGCTACTACACATTGGATGCTTACGCAAGTGCATGTGTTGTATATGTAATATCAAATTTTAGAGTCAAGAATGTCGATCCCATAGAGAACGAGGAGATTCCAAAATAGGAAATCTTTTAGCATTATGATTTTAAGTCTACAATAAAAATTTAAAACTATTTAGAGTCGTACAAAGTAATCCTAAAGTTTCTAAAGCAATTGTAAAGTAGAAATCCTACTTAATGTGGTTTGAATTGATGAATATCATGTTCTAAAGATACTATCTCTTGTAATGATGTAAGTGGAGTATATGAACTACAAAGTGCAAATTTTAAAATTGGTTAGTGATAACTATGATCAACTATTTCTTTTCCCTCTCTCGAGTGCATAATGAAGATTTGTTGAAATGACTTTAATTCTTAAATCTAATTAACTCTTAAAGCATATTTTCAAAACATTTACGTCTCCCTATAAGGCATATCAACCTATACCCCTTTATTTCGATGGGACTAACCTAGTTGGTTCTATCATAACTCTCTCGAGTCATTATGGTTCCCAACAAATTTTAGCACTTTACATGTCCATAATGAAAGTAAATGAAGATCTGAAGGTTAATCATCACATTCAATAATTAAAATTAAATTAAATTACTTTCGAGTTTTATAAATTTTACTTTATCATCACAAGGTAAGGTACATAAATCTATTCAAGAAGCATGAGAAAAACATCACTCAAATTCATGGAAATAAGAGAAATCCACTATCCAATTGTTTACAAATAAAAAATAAAATAATAATAGAAAGACTTATCTTCCTCTCCTTAGCAATGACCTGAAGATGCTTAACTATAACTCCTTCTGAATCTGTGTTGCTGCACTTGCAGGCTCTCCCTCTCCTCTACACTATATGAAGAAAAAGGATTTTGCAGTAATTTGACCCTCATAATTAATCAATTTTTCCACATTTAGCAATCCCAAGACCCCACTTATTGGACTCCTCTTAAGTCCCTAATACATTCATATATATAAACTCCATTACTTAGTATAAAATCACCCAACTGCCTCCTAAGCAACTCTGTACGACTCCCCACGATAGCTTCCCAAACTACCAAAACTACTCCAGGCAGGTTTTAGCGTCTAGGCGCCTTGGGGTTGACGCTTAAGCGACAATCACTCTATTTATTGAAGAATGCATTGGCACCAAGGCGATAGTCTCTCTGGTTGCTGAAGAAGGCGGCACATAGGCTCCCATGGGTCAGATGCCTAGGCACCAATATCACAACACCTAGGCGCCAGCTTCGGGTTGTCCTGGTGAGGGACTAATTTCTAAGCATTCAGAGGTCCGATGCCCAGGTGCTAGTCTTTATTCAAGTTCTTTTACTCTAATTCCCTCCATGTTTCCTCACTTCCATTACCTGTTTTATCTGCAAAGAAAACATAAAAATGTCTTTTTTGAAAGTGCAATCTCATCCAAAAAAGGTGTAAATATTAAAAAAAATATTTGAAATTTTATCTACACATCAGTAACATCCTTATGAAGGTAGTTTGAGGAAGATTTAAACAAGTAAATAAAATATCATCATAATACACTTTAAGTGAGAAGCCCTTAAACAAAGCATCATAAAAGAAAGTGAGACAACTATTTAAAGTAACTTGAATGTTTATGTGATGCCTTATTTTATAAGCTAGCTTAAAAATATCCTCCCAAAAGAAAGTATATTAAGTGCATGATCCATTTCCAAAAATTATGTTATAACTTAAAATCCAATTTGAGATATAAGAATTATCATTAAAAATATTTTTAATAAATTTAGAATTACACATAAAACTAATGTTATCCAATTAAGGGACACCAATTTCACCACAAACTTGGGTAAAGTAATTTTTTCATGGCAACGACATCATGCCTTTCATTACTATCAATATGTAAAAGAAAATTAAAAATCATAGAGCTAATTTCTTTTCTTATACTTTTAGAAATAATGGTAGAATGAAACTAATAGTGAAAATAACTCAAATAGTAAGCTTAACAAGTTACAGTCAAACTATTGCAGATAAAAACTTATGCTTTCCAAGCTACAGTAAAAACTTATGCTTTCCAACTACAGTTAAGAACTTATGTTTCAAACAAGCAAACCACTGTTGACCCACTTTTTGTTGAGGTCTGGTCTTTCTTCCATAGAAGACTAGGATCCGACCATAGGACTTTCCTGTTGATTATTTTTAGAGGATTAGTAAGGAACCCTTGCCATTAGAAAATTTTAATGCCTCTTTGCTCTCTTAAAGTTCCACATGTTGGTTCTAACCTTTAGTTCTTAGTAGGTGGAGTCAACATGGGGGGCTCAATAGGAGTCCCCATAGGACTGTTTGGCCTTAGGGTTAGCTCTAGGTAGTGTGGTCTTGGTCAGTCTTGCACAGACACATTTGAAGCCCCTCACCTTCACTCACAACCTAAACCCTTATCCAAATATGGTTAGCTTGATCTTTTAATCGTTTAGAAACTCTTGTGGATGGTCCCCCAAACCCTTAGCCCTAGGTTAGGGTTTGGTTAGGACCAACACATGGAGGATCCATAATAGGATATCCCTTGGTCTCATGGTACTATAAGGGTAATTTTATGATTAACATCCTCAATTGATCCCTTTCTACCCAAATACCTAATTTTAGCCTTTTGACCCCAAACTATCCAAAAATTACCAAATTACCCTTAAAACCCTAAAATTCTCAAAATTGCCTAAATTACCCAATTTTACCAAAAAAAAACATCCCAAACCATTTCAAATAACCCAAATTGCCCAAAATACCTAAAAATTTTTGAAATTTTCAAAATACCCCTAACTTTCCCTAAACTAACAAAATACCCCTCATGACCCAAAAATTCCCGAAACCTCCAAAATCATTCCAAACAATGCGAAAACTAATCCTAGCCATCCATTGAGCCCAATTTGACAAAACTGATTTTTGACCAAAATCTCAATTTTACCCCTAAATGACTAAAGTTTCCAAATCACCCCCAATTTCCACCAAATTGATTTTAAATTTACCCAATTTCAAATATAAATTCAATTTTATCATGTCAAAAACAATTTTGAACCAAATTTAATCCCAATTATACTCATATTCAAGATCAAATTTGAAGCCCCCAAAATCCCATCAAATTAAACTCCTTAACATATCCAATTTTCCCATATTTTTTATTCTAAACTCTTCAAGACATTCCTTTAGATCAAATTGAACCTTCAATTGGCCTTGACCTAGCCTCAAGCTTAGTCCAAAGCAAAGCTAAAACTGATTTCCCCAAAATTGGCCCAACTTCGAAATTCCATCCAATTGAACCGTGTGATCAATTCAGTTGTTCCAATTACATCTGCTAAACTCTTCATAACATCCTCATAGACCATTTGAAAACTTCAAATAATTTTTAAACCTAGCCCAAACCAAGCCAAAATCTAATTTTTGTCCCAAACCTTAATTTTGAACCCAAGCCCCAAATTAACTTAAACCTCTTACTTTAACCAATAATCCTTTACTACCATGTTTATCCCCCTTAGATGCTAATAAAATCACTTAAGACCCAAAATCGGAGCAATTGACCAAGGGTCCCCCAAATTAAGAAGATTTCCCCCCTATTTTGGCTAAGCTATTCTCGTCATGCCACAACCATCAAACCTTAGGGCTAATCACAATTAAACCTTCCTTTAACCTTCCTTACTCAACTAGCCACCACCTCTCCTCTGGCCAGCCACCCTAGTCACTGAAGAGCTCAAATTTTAGAAGACCACCCCTCCTTTGAACTCAAAATTGAGCCCATCCTTTATGGCTAACCTTGATTAGTCACTGGCGCTGCTTAACACTTTATAAAAGTTTATTGGCACCAGCCAAACAAAGGCTGAGGTCCTTCCCTTGGCCATGGCTATAAAAAATGCCAATTTTGGCCAACTTTTAAGTGTGCAAAATCCTTGGGAAAACTCTGCCAATTTGCTTCCAAAGCCTCTCCAAGCTGCCAGGAGTCCAACCCTACCATCTTCAGCCACTCAAACCCACTGCCTGAGCTTAATTTTGAGCCCAAAATTTAGTGAGCTTTCTATAACTCCACCAAACTCCACAAAACTCCAAATTAAACCATTCTTAAGCTTCCTCAAACCAAACGATGAAGTTCCCTATCAAAACCCCTTTGTTCCAAGCACTCTAACCCACTCTAGACCAAGGCTGCACCACCCTTTGATCAAAATCTTTCCTAGACCTGATACCAAAGCAAGGTGACACTTTGAGGAGGTTTGTTGGACTACGAGGAAGCTTCCATAAGCACCCAATCAAGGCCACAACTCTTGAGCAAAGTTATATTTCAAAATCCCTAATTTTAGGCTTGATTTCATCAAATATGAAGTGAACTTGTATTTCATTCGCATGTAACCATATAAATAGGTTTGACTTAACTAGATGAAGCCTTAAGAACAAATTATGAGTGTTTTAGTCGAGTATCAAGTGAGATAAAATCACTTTAGTGTGAAAGATTCTCAATTTAGAATAGAGGGAGATGTTTAATGGATGTCTTCCATTCGCACGTGTATTCATCCAACGGCGGAGGAAGCATTAGACAAGATAATATTTCGTAAAGCGTGTCCAGCGATGTAGCTAACACAAAAGGTGGTGTTGAATGGGAGTGCACCACATAGAGTTTTGGAGACGTCAAGGATCTAATCAACGCCACATGGATAAGTAGAAAAATAGGGTATTTTTTATTTAAATAAATACTGAGACTTTCAAAATTCACAACTTTGTGTAAAAAAATCATAAAAAGGAAAAAAAAACACCCTCTTGCTCGGTGAACAAAAGAAAATATTATGGAGCAAAAATAAATATTATTTGATATTTATTTTATTTTTAATTAATTAAATACTCTCTGCAACGTTTTAATTATGTGTGTCTACAGATTTCTTTTTTGCTCTGTTTTAGAATGACTAGATTTTTTTGAATTTTTCCAAACTGAATGCTTCTGTTTACTTTCCTGCAATTTATTTAAATTTTGTGCAAAGGAATATTGCTTTATGATCTAATCATGCAACGGTAGCAGAGACCTAGGCATGCTTTTATGTTTTATGCAATGCAACTTTCATCATTTACTTTACAACATTTTTTTTCTTATCTGCATTTATTTACTTTACCAACAAAAATGCACCAAAATTGAAAATTCCCAAAATCATTTTTTTTCAAAATTAAATAACATTTTTCAAAACAAAGATAACAAAAAAAAGCATGATACATCCTCTCGAATTTAAGGGAGTCCCTCGGATGAGGTAACGCGCGGTTGCTAACGAGAGCTCCACAGTTTAAATGAACTTAACAACTTGTTTAGATAAAGTAAATTCAAGAGAAAATAGTGATATTAGAATGAGAGAACTGTGGGATCATAGCCGATGTCACTAATCATATTTAACTCCTCCCCATAATGCTTAAACAAAACTAAAACTTGTCACATAAACACACTAGGAAAATCCTTTTGAACCCTTAGACTTTAGGATTGTTACTTTGCTGAGGAGCTTGAAGTTAACTTTGTGTGCAGTATAATGAGGATGTACAGAAGAACAATTTTGAGAGAGCGGGTGGATCTACAACATCAATATTTCCTTATAATTTAATAACAAGCCATAGAATTTCAAGGTTGTTTGTGTAGTGCAACATAAATCCTCACCTTATCATTAGGTCTTTGCACAATCATATTATGCAATTTAAGCCCTAACTCTTCTTAGGGTCTGATGTTGTCGTTATGACGTAATTCCAGGCTATTTGTATGATTATGTCATTCAAATTTAAGCCCTAAATAAAAATAATTAGCAGGATGAAAAATTTAATAATATCTTTTCAAAATTGAAGCAAAACCATATGATAGTTTGGGAAGTCGCCGAGGTTTCCCTCAGGATCCGTAACATCCCCTAGTTTTCTTCCTTTAGATTCTATAATAATTGTTCTAAAATTGTGCCTTGCCCATTTCACACTCATTTTTCCGACCTTGAAATCTCCTATCCTTTTAAATTCTTGAAGACAATATTTTCTGATCTAAATGAAGAGTTTTCTTATGCAATGGCGGCTGTCTAAGATGTAATTTATTATAGGGGCTTACCCTTATAGGAAACTTTAGAACCCTGTTTAATATAAATCATATATAATCTTCAAGATTAGATAGGGTAAAATTTGTTGGTCAACATAAATGGTTTTGTAGACATAAAAAGATCTAAAATGTATTGTTAATGTGTTTATTCCTCGAGATAGATACATTACTTGTGGTATTGTGCTCGTTTACTTAAACTATTATCTATATGAGATTGGTTCGGTCTAATAATTTTAAAATTAAACTATTACTTTCCATATTTAATATATATATATATATATATATATATATATATATATATATATATATATATATATATATATATATATATATATNTATATATATATATATATATATATATATATATATATATATATATATATATATATATATATATATATATATATATATATATATATATATATGGCGGCAGGCACAGGTTTTGCTCTGCTAAGGTTTGGGCACTGATGGCCCCTTCCCAGCGGTGTTGTGGAGCTAGGTGGGGTGCTTTGTGTTTCTGCCTCAAGATGACCTTCTGTCTTGTATTGAAGCATTGGAGTTTTTCTTTGCTTGGGGCCTTCTCGGGCAAAAGCTTTATGAATTTTGGCTACTGTTACATTGCGTGCTAAGATAAGTGGGTTGTTAGTTTGGTTTCTCTTGCAGAACTGCAGGGGCTAGAGTTCTTATAGAAAGAGATATAACACTTCCAGATGTTGAGAGGGTCTGGATTGGATCAGAAGAAGGTTTCTGACACAGAATTATTGTGGAACAAAGACCTATTTATTGTCCTCATTGTAGAATGTTTGGACATAATTTGGAGAAGTGTTATAGAATTCATCCACCTTCAAAAAAGAATAATTCTGATAGAAGTATGGGGAAGGCAGGTGCAACTAGTCATATAGAGGCAGTTGAATAGGGGGGGGGGAAGTGCTTCAGGTGAGGAAGCCTTTGACACAGATGCTAAGCTACACACCATAAGTCTGATTTGCAAACCAATCTGGTTGGTGCTGAGATGGAGAACACTGTTAATTGTTCTACTACTAAAAAGAGACTGTTGGAGGATAATATTCAAGAAGAAAGATTATTAGATATTATTCCACACAAGATTGATGACCCTACACTTAACAGTCTTACAGATGTGTTAACTGATGAATGACAAGTGCAAAAAAATAACAGGAAGAAGAAAGGGAGGTTGGAAGTAAAATAACCATTGGATGGGCCTTCCATAATTCCAAAAGTGGAACCTCATCCAAGAACTAGAGGGAAGGGGAGAACCCTTTTTCAATAATTAATTTTCTATGTTGGAATATAAGAGTGGCTCATCCCTCCTCACTTAAGAGACTAAAATATCGCATCAGAACTCATAAGATTTAGTGCTTTGCTCTTCTAGAGCCCATGGTCACAAAATATCCTCATAACATTGTAAAAGAGTTTCCTAAGTTTAATCATTTTGCAAACTTGAATAACAAAATCTGGCTTTTTGTAACATCTAAATTCAAGTGGTCCATGTTATTTAATCATTCACAGTTCTTGCATATCCAGTTTTCTGTTGAAGCTCATGTGGGGTATGCTACTTTTATATATGCCAGCAGCTTAGCTAGTCAGAAACAGACCCTTTGCAGGATTTATTGCATCTGGGTTAGCCTATTGATTCCTTCTGGATTTTGGGAGGAGACTTTAATTATATTACTTCTCCTATTGAAAAAAGAGGGGTACTGCTCCTTTGTATTCAACCATGACCATGTTCATTGATTTCTTTCAAAATGCTGCACTTTTTTATCTAGGTTTTTAAGGGCCACAATTTACATAGAGGAGGGGCATCTTGTGGGAGAGATTGGATAGAATGCTTGTGAATTCTAGCTTTAGACATTTCCTTATACTATTGTCTCACACCTTGCTATGGCTAGATCATATCACAGACCATTACTTTGCTCCATCCAGAACTCAACTAAACTGTTAGTACTCCATTTTGATTTCAAAACATGTGGACTTTACATCCTGATTTCCTTCAGAAAATTGTTAAGGCTTGGATTTTTGAACCTAACTATAATCCCTGGATTCAGCTTTGGAAGTTGCAAAATAAAGTAGATGTGCATCTTATAAGGTGAAATTGGGAGAAGTTTGGGAATGTTAATGAGAATCTTGTTGCTACTCAGGAGGAGGTTTATAGATTAGAAGAAGGTTTCCAATTGGGCCTGAACACTAAAGCTGAGGTAAACCAAGTAAATGAGAAACTTCTTTCTCAAATTAACTATCTTGAGAGTTTTCTTAAGCTAAAGGCAACTATCTCTAAGTTCACTGAGGGAAACAGAAATACAAGCTTTTATCATGCCTGTATTAATTTCAAGAAAAAATGTAATACGATCCTTTCCATCACTAACTCTACTATTTAGAATCTCACCACTGATGAGGAAATTGTTGAAGATGTTGTTAACTATTTCCAAAATATTTTCACCAGCAGGCAAACAGATAGAACTTCAATTGAGACTGATCTCTTCTCTGAATGTCAAGATTATGTACAAAGCTTAAATTGGCTAATATACCTTTGAAGGATGAGATTAAAATTGCTTTAGACTCAATTGATGGGCAGAAGTTTGTTGGGCTTGATGGGTTTACCTCCACCTTCTATAAAGCTACTTGGTCCAAAACCAACAAAGATATTATCCAAGTTGTTCAGAATTTTTTTAATGGGGTGGATCTTCCCAAGTATTTCACTTCTTCCATTATCACTTTGATACCAAAAAATCAGACCAAGAAAAGTTGGGGTGGCTTTAGGCCCATCAGCTTATCTAATGTTATCTCCAAACTGATCAGCAAGATTATAGTTTTTAGGCTCCAACCACACCTCAAAATCTCATTTGTGATAATCATGTTGCTTTCTTCAAGGGCAGAAATATTACAAACAATATTTTATTGGCACAGGAGCTTTTGCTAGACCTTGACAAGAAATGTATGGGGGGGATGCCATTTTCAAGCTTGTTATAAGGAAGGCTTATGATACTATCAATTGAGAATTTATTTTGGAGACTTTATCTACTAGGGGCTTCACTGTCGATTTCATTAATCTAATTGATAAATGGTTGAAATTCAATGTTGATTCTCTCTTGATCAATGGAAAATGTCATGGTTTCTTCACTGCATCAAGAGGAATTAAATAAGGAGACCCTTTGTCTCCGATTATCTTTATTTTAGCCTTGGATTATTTTTCAAGATTATTAAATAAAATTTTGCTGCTTCATCTCCTTTGGCTTATCATCACATATCCAATATCAACATAAGCCATCTAGCTTATTCTGATGATATAATAATCTATTCTAATGCATCCAAAAATGCTGTCAAGACACTGTATAAAGGCCTTAAGCATTTTTAGCAAACCTTAGGTATGGATCTAAACCAGCAGAAATGTCAAGTTTATATTACTGCTAACACAACTTCTCAGATCAATCATTGGATTTCTGAATACATTGAATTTAGCATTGCTTCTCTTCTTATTAAGTATCTTGGAGTTCAGTTAACCAAAGGCAGATCCAAGCAAACTCAATTCCATGATGTTATTGATAAGATCAAGGCCCAACTTAATTACTGGACAAATTCATTCTTATCAAATGAAGGGAGAATTACTCTATTGAAAAGCATATTGACTGCCATGCCTTCCTATGTCCTCAAGATGTTTACTAAGCAGAAAGATACACAAGTGCTTCTTGGCAGAATTTTTAACAAATTCCTGTGGGCTGGGCAGAGAAACAGTACCACTGGCTATCTTGGCAGAAAGTTTGCAAACCCCTTCAATTTGAAGGTTTAGGCTTCAAGGATTTTTCACCATTTCAGCTTCATTAACCTTTGCAAGCTATGGATCAAATTCAGGGCTCAAGATAGTCTTTAGGCTAAATAAATGATGGGAAAGTACTGCAAGTTTGTGCACCCAACTCTTGTCACCAAGAAATTGGGGGATTCCAAGATTTGGTCCAAGATGCTGAGTATCAAAAATCAAGCTGAAGAGCTATTCATTTGAGAGCTGGGAGAGGGTTAAATTAACTTTTGATTAGATCATTGGGTGTGTAATGGGGAAAGGCTTGCTTGCACTACCCCCAATCCCAACTATCATAGTCAGGTTAAAGACAATTGGTCAGAGGAACAGTAGCTGTAGAATGCTAAATTTTGTACTATCTAGGGAGCAAGTTAGGTTGGTGAAGGACACTACTTTCTCTCCTAATTAGAAAGATAAAATTATTACCAAACAAGCCCCAACACAGAAACTGACTGCATACATTTACCATAAGTTTTTCCATTGGAATCAAGTGGCTTGGGGCAAAGTCATGTGGGGAAAACTTCTAAAACCTTCCATGTCCTTTTTCTGTTGGAGACTTTGGTATTCCTTTCTTCCCACTGATGGCATCTTAAAGATGAAGGGATTGAGGGGTCCTTCCATCTGTTATTTGTGCAATGCTGAAGAAGAATCTTTATAACATATATTTTTTACTTGTGGCTTCTCTTAAAGAGTCTGGTCAAGCCTTCTTGATCAACTCAGAATTGAGACTTTCAATTTGAGCTGGTTCAAATTCACCATTTGCTGGGAGGATTGGAATAAAGTTAATTTACTGGTTATTCCTTGTCTTGTAGCGTGGGTCACATGGATGTGCAGGAATCAAGTGAATTTTGAGGATCAGTTTCCTGGTATAAGTTCTGTGGTATTCAATTGCACCTCCTATATTCAAAAACTTATTCAGCATCATCATTTCCCCAATGTATTTAAGAAATGGCTGCCTAGCATGAATAACTAGCAAAATTTCAAGCCCACATTAATCTTTTGGATTCCTACTCTTGGCTGGTTGAAGGTGCATACAGATGGCAGCATCTCCAGGGGTGTTGCAGGTGTTAGTGGAATCTTTAGGAACTCACTTACGAAATGTATTCTATATTTTACATCTCCCACTTTGGCTACTAATGCTTTGGTGGCAGAATTTATTGCAATTTACTCGGCTATTATAATTGCTCATCATTGTCAAAAGGGCAATTTAATTGTTGAACCTGATTCTAGTGTTTGCATCAAAATTTTACAGAATGATGAAGCTCCTCCCTGGAATCTGCTCAGGTGAAAAAAAATGAAGAATCTTATAAATAGCTGCAGGGTGGACTTTAAACACATTTCTAGAGAGGGCAACAGTCCTGCCCATTGGCTGGCTTCCTTGGAGAGGAACACCGAACATATTTTTGTTGGGAATTCTCCTTCTTCTAATTTGTCTTATCTGCTCCATGGAGACAACTTGGCTCTTCCTTACTTTCATGCTATGTAATAGGATTGTTGGATATATATATATATATTACATAGCATGAAAGTAAGGAAGAGCCAAGTTGTCTCCATGGAGCAGATAAGACAAATTATATATATATATATCTGTGTGTGTGTAGTAGTTTTACATATACATATATATACACTTTATTTACCATTTTAATGCCTTTGGTTCTGTTTTAATGATATTGCTACTAGGTTCCTCATAGTAATTACTCCTCAGTAGCTTTTTGGTAATATATATATATATATATATATATATATATATATATATATATATATATATATATATATATATATATATATATATATATATCTTTTCTGCAAATGAAAACTTAATGTAATTCACCTACAGGAACAACTTCTACATCAAAAAGCTGCACAGACTATGTTCTGTGTTGGGGACAGACATTTAAAATACTACCATACAGTCATTAACTACAGAAGGAAATGTAATGAAATCCATCAAATTAAAGTCTCCCATGGAGTTTGGTTATAGTCTGCAAATACTATTGTTGTCAGTGCTGTGGATCACTTTCAGAAACTCTTTACCCAATCTACTGAGGTTAGAAGATCTGTACAGGCAAACCTTTTCAATCATGACAGATTGTTCACTTTTAGCCTTCACCCTACTTCTATCCCAACTGAAGAGGAATTCAAATCAACATTAGATTCTATTGATAGCAATAAAGCTGCTGGGCCCAATGGTTTTTCATTTGATTTCTATAAAAAATCTTGGAACATCATCAAGGTGGAAATCAAGGGGGTTGTACAAGCTTTCTTCAAAGGTTTGGACCCCCCTAATTATTTCACCTCCTCCACCATCACTCTCATCCCTAAAGAGGTTAATTGTAATAGTTCGGATCTTCTTAGACCCATCAACCTTACTAATGTTATCTCCAAGATCATCAATAATGTGCTTGTATATAAAATCCAACCCCACTTGCACAAAACTATTAGCTTTAATCAAACTGCTTTTATAAAAGGCAGAAGCATTGTTGACAATGTCCTACTAGCACATGAACTCTTCCAGGATTTGGATAGATGTTGTAGATGGAAATTTGATCCATAAACTAGACATTACTAAATTATATGACACCATTCATTGGAGCTTTATTGAGGAAGTTCTTCAGGCCAGAGGTTTCTCTACTGATTTCACCAAGCTTATCATGAGATGGCTTAACAATAATGCACATTCTTTGCTCATCAATGGTTCCTCTCATGGATACTTCAAAGCTACTAGAGGGATTAAACAAGGCGACCCCCTCTCACTCACCATTTTCATCTTAGCTTTTGATTATCTATCTAAAATGCTTAACCAGGTTTCAAAATCCTCTCCACAAAATCATTACAACCATAGATCAAATATTGCCATCAGCCACTTGTCCTATGCAGATGACATTATTCTCTTTTCTAAAGCAACTAAACCAGTTGTCGGTGTTATTTCAGGGTTTGGAGGCTAGGGATTGAGTCCTTGGTCTTGGTGTAAGGCCTAGGTATGAATTCGACCAAGCTCGATTTCAGGTATTGGTCTAGGGCTATGGCAGAGGCTCTGTGGAAGGGGGATTTGATGGGGCTTTAGTTTCTTTCACTGTTGTGAAGGTGTGGGTGAAGTTAATTTGTGTTTGATGGACTATGGAGGTGTATTGGGTTCTGTCCTAGTTTCTGGCAATATTTCAGGCTCAAAATTGAGCTCTGACAATGGGAATGGGTGAGGAAAAATGGTTGGAATGCACGAACGGGATCTTAGGGAAGCTCTGTGTGAAGTTTGAAGAAGCCTCTCTAGGAAAATTTCAGCACACCTCCCATGGTCGTGGGAGGTGAGTTTTTATAAAAATGGTCATGGGGTGGCTCTCAGGGCATAAGTTTGGGTGCATTATGGTGCTTACGTGGAGGGCAGAGGAGCTCTTCAATTTGATTTGGATGAGCTGGCCTCTAGGTTTGATTTGGGTGAGGTGCCATGGGAGTGGCTCTCAGTTTTGGGCTTTTCCGGCCACTAGGCCGGCCGGCCGGCCAGGGGGGAGGTGGCTAGGAGCTCAGGGAACCCAGAGGAATCCATCACAGTAATTTAATGCAAATGTGCTTTGATTTGGCAAAGATATCTTAAGCATGTGCATTTTTTGAAATAAGATCCCTTAATTTGGGGGACCTTTGGTCTATGGCTTGATTTAGGTGATTTCATGGTGTTTGGACTGGTCACTAGTCCAACTAATGGCTATGGTGGAGTTACTTTGGTGGCTTTATGGTGGTTATACCACATTTAGTGCATGGGTCCAAGTGGGTGCAAATGACCAAAACTTGGGTTTGGGTTAGGCTAGCCATGTCAATTGGCCCAATTGATTATTGCATTTGGTGTATATGATCATAAGGAACAACTTTGGTGAAGGATGGGTGTGGTTTTGAGTTCAATTGAAGGGTCAATTTGAGGGAATTTTGAATTTTAATCAATTTGGTCATGTTGGGCTAGGCTTGGGTCTATCTTGGGTTAGCCTTGGGCTAAGTCCAAGTTTATTATTGTAAATGTTCAATAGGGACCTCATGAAGAGTTTTCAACATGAATTGGATGCCAATTTGGAGGTTAAGGTAATCAATTGGGTGAAATTTGGGGACTTAGCCAATTTGTGGCTAAATTTGGGAATTTTGGATTTAGGTTAAAATCAAATGGATTTGAGACTTTAACAAGGTCAATTTATGGTTGATTTTGATGTATAGGAATGCCATAAAGATTTTTCAATATTAATTGAGGCCAATTGACTAGACTATGGGTTTAATTCGGTGATATTAGATCATATGGTCAAAATTGGGGCTTTAACCTAACTCAAAATTGGGCTCAAATCATGGGCCAATTAGGCTTGGATTTGGTTAAGTTTGGTCATATAAAAAGTTAATTTGAGTTTATAATTGGAATTGGGGTCAATTTGATGGACATTTGAGTTTGATTTGGGTAAATTTTGGTTTTTAAAGGGCAATTTGGGGTTTTTGGTTAAAGATGGTAAAATTGGCCAAATTGGGTCATGTGGTAGTTGAGAGAAATTAATTTGGGAATATTTAGGATTTATTGGGATTTTTTGGGAATTTTTTGGAATTTTTGGAATTTTGGGTCCAATTGGGGTATTTTGGTAATTTGGGGGTGTTTTAGGGGTAAAAGGCCAAGATGGGTATTTTGGTAGAGTTGAGGTACCAATCATCACCAATAATCCTTGGACCAATGGAAACCCCATTTTGGGTCCTCTACATAGTGGTCTTAGCCAAACCGTAGCCATAGAGCTAGTAGGTTTAGGGGACCATCTGCATGAGTATCCCAAAAGATCAAGGGATCTAGGCTAGAAATTTGAGTTCAAGGTTGTGAGTGATTGTGAGTGTAGATGAGTGTAGTGAGTGTAGTGAATGCCTTAGCCCCAGACCAACACCCAGGGTCAACCCTAAGGTCCAGCAATCCTAGGTGCTAGAGGTTGAGAGCAATATGTGGAACTTCAAGTCGAGCGGAGAAGAGTTTGGAATTTCTAATGGTGAGGGTTCCATGTCTAATTTTCTAAGAATAGTCAATAGGAAAATCCGATGGCTAGACCTTAGGCTACTAAAGAGGAAAAACTAAACCTCAACCAAAAATGAGGTCAACAATGATTAACATATTTAAACACTACAAGCCTGACCTTAATTGTGGGCACCACAAGCTTAATTAACCTAAACTTGCCTTAGGGGCATCCACTCAAATAACTCTTAAATGAAACATCAATTGATTAACTGCATATCCTATCACATATTAGACAATCCAAATATAGTAATCCTCATATAAAAAGAAAAACAAAGTAAGGGTTGAAAATGATCCTAAAAGAGAAAGAAAAGAAAAATCAAAAGAAAAAGAAGAGCAAAAAGAAAAATATGTGGGGAGAAGCTTGAGGGGATGTCTAATTAAAAATTGACTTCACTTGAATTATCTTAGAGGATTTTTCTTTATTGTTGTTATTGTTTGTTTTTAGAGTGTGATAATTTTCTTTATTTTAGATGTTATGTTGTATTGTGAACAGTAGGATTGTAAATTTGTTTTTACATTGGAAATCATTTTAGTACTATCGTTAGTTTTTAGTACATTGTTGAATGTATTTGTAGTAAATTCTTTCTCAGCAAATTTTTATATGTATTACGTGTTATTTAATATTTTAAGTCTTGTAGCTTTTCATATTAGCACCTGCAATATTTCAGAGTTAAGTTTCAATATCATAATCTTCAACTGGTAAGTCTTTTCTTTATATATTAAATGTTTTCTTTCACCCTATATGTTAAAAATTTGGGTGTAGACTAAGTCTTTTCTTTGTATATGTTAAAATTGAGTTAAGTTTCTATATTAAATGTTTTCTTTATATATCAATATCAGAACCTTCAATAGGTAAGTCTTTTCTTACATCCCCATGATTTAGGTACATGTAGACTACCTTAAGTCATGAAGATGGACGCCCTACACTCATGACATAAGAAAATGATGCCAACAAAAGAGTTTGATGACATTCTCTCCGGCAGTAATGTTTTTATTGGTCATCTCCAGTAGTTTGGCCAGGTTCTGGGGTTATAACAAGTTGAGGTCATATAAGAATCTCTCTCCTAAGGACTTGGATCAGGGCAGCTTGTGCATCTCCGGTTTGTAGGCTCTTTACCTCGAACATCTCCTTCTAGTTTTGCGTGATGTGAGAACACAAGCTTTCGTTCAACCCTTACTTAACTTGTCATATGGCTTGTGAACTCTTCTTAGGCCTTTAAGAGCTTGCGAACTGTGCCAAAAATAATTTGCTAAAATTAGTGAAATAGGTGACCGCCCTACTAGCAATCTGTTGAAACACCTCAGGGATGACAACCTCAAGGAAGTAAAAAACAAATGACATTTCAACGTGTCAGAGAATTTAGAATGCACATGGATGATTCAAACGATGCTAGGTGGTCAGTAGGATCAGACTGACCCTTATAAGATTCTAGTGATGGGAACTTAAACTTCTCAAGGGTTTTAGCTTCTGAGATCTAGCGGGAGAATGCACTCTCCAGCTGGCGTGGGGCTTTAGTGCACCTAAATCATTGTCATCAATGCAGATCCAACACCATCTTGATATTTGTGAATCCTCGACCCTTTATGGGCAATAGTTCAACCTTCTACCACTGTGCACCGACTCTTCTTGAGCGGTTCTGCTCTCTTGGAACATGTTTTCTTTCTCGAGCTATAATGGCTTTGCTATATGATTCCTCGACTCCAGCATCTCTCTCTATAAAAACCACTTTACGAATTCTCTGGTGCAATCCATGTCTATTGCTTCTCTCTAGTGGCTTTCTTCTCCTAGCCGTGCTCCTCTTTGTATTGCAGGTTTGAATCCACACTCACCCACCTTTTAGAATGTTGAAAATGAAATTGTTTGAGAAGCACACCTAATTTATATAGTTTTATAGGAAAGAGAAGAGAGAGAGAGAGAGAGAGAGAGAGAGAGAGAGAGAGAGAGCAAAGTAATGAGCACTAGGAATGTATAATCATTATTCAATAAATGATCTCCTATTTATAGACAAAGAAGGGGGGGGGGGGTACAAATGCAAGATTATATTCATGCCCTTGCTTTACTAAAATGATTAGGGTTATTTTAGCATTTTATATGTATGAGCTTAATGTTCTCATCGGTGGGTCCCTTAGAGTGAAGGGAGTCTATCAATCGATTTGTACTTTAGGTCAGGTCGATCGATCAGGCTGATGAGACTGACATTTTGAAGCAAAATGAATCAGAAGGTAGTGACTGTCGATTTGCCTAGATCCATCAGATAGGTTTCTATGATTTGTTCCAAACAAATAATAGCTGGTTGGTCGATCTTTCCGCCCGTCACTTCTGTTTCTCTATGGAACCGTCAGATTCACTCAAGATTTGTGCTAACGCATTTTTGATATACAAGCTAAATCAATATCACTGATATTTTAATATAATTTAAATAAAATGGCATAAGTTAATGTGAAATTTAAGTATGAGATCCATAAATAAGCAACAATTTAATGATATATATATATATGCATACTAATCCAATATGTTTTATTAAGGATTTCGTGCTTAAACTTAAACTTCGTACTTGACCACTTACTTCCGAACATCTTAGCTGGAAACGGTGCAGCATTCCTTCTCCGGGGCATCCAATATCTCTCTTTCGAAATGGAATAAGTTGAGGCCTCTCTCTCTCTCTCTCTCTCTCTCGCTGCCCATTTTTTTATAGCATAACCTGTTGCTCGTCGCCGTCCAAGGTGGGCGTGGGGGAAAGATGGATGAATACGCGAGGGAGATGATGGACCTGAAAACCCTCGTTACCCGAACACTCGAGAAGAAGGGAGTTCTCGCGAAGATAAGGGTAAGCGCTCTTGTTTCTCCGATTCCTTTTAGAAAATATGTAAATCGGCTGGCCAGGACCTTTATATGTTAGAATTAGGGTTTCAGATTGATGTTATATCGGCAGTTTCTAGTTTTTACTTTGTATGAGGTTGCTAGCATAGAAAAAGCCCAGAGAAAGTCGATAATAGAATGAGCTAGGTTGTGTGTCGTTTACTTATTTTGGAGATTTTTTTTTTTTTTTTTTTTTGCATCCCCTCCAGGTTTTCTTCCAAATGGTTACTCTGTTTTGGTGAGCTGTAATGCTTTTAATCTCTTTGTTTATCGTAGGGTTTGAGTCATTGTCTACCTTCCACTTCGTTGCAATGGCTCACACTGTTGAAATGTAAATTATTTTGGTTTTGGATTTTCGAATAACTTTTGTAGTAGAATCAAATATTTCCTGATAATTGTTAAACACATGAGCTGTAATCTGCTGAGTTTTTGACATGTTAATCTTACACACCTAGATCTTTCCATGTGATATGGAAAGCAAAATTGGAGATCTATGGCAGCTCTTATCATTCGTGTTTAGAATTTCAAAATACAGATTGTTCTAAGTTGAAATTTTTTGCAACTGGGTTGCAGGCTGAGCTCCGAGCAAGTGTTTTTGAGGCAATAGAAGAAGAGGACCGAGTAATTGAAAATGAAAATAGTGAACTTCCTCCAGCATTGCTTGGTAGTTGCAATGATCGTGCGAAGCAGCTACATACCTCTCCTACAGGTCTCTACTAATGCTTACATGAAAGTAAAATTACTTTATCATTATCATTTTAGCACTTCTCCATTATCAATTTATTCCTATTGACTTTAAAAACATTTTGTTAAACCTTTTTTGTATAAATAAGTTTAAAAACTTTTATCTGTATTGACTTTGATCCACTTCTTTTTTTCCTTAATCATTTGATAATAATTTTATGGCCGCATTTTGTTGATGCATCTGTTACCCTTCATCGCACTTCTCCAACCTAATTTTGTCTATATTATACTATAAGTTTTCCAGTATATGTTAGATTATGCTTCTGCTGCATTTATGATATGATAATTTCTAAATCTATCATTTATAAAATTTTCACACATCTTAACATCTTCTATGTCATGCTAAAACTTGTTATCATCTATTTCCTTACAACCTAATGGTTTTATCCATGTAACTTATACGATTTGGTGGCATACAAGTTATTGTTAGACAATTTGAGCTTGACATAAGTAAGAATGCATATTAGGTTTATTTTTCACTACCCTAATGCTTTGTCATCACCTGTTTGTTTTGGTGGCAATCTGACCATAAAATTCATGCTAATGTCTTCCTACGAGTGGTTTGGAATTGGAAAGGGTTGGTGTAGGCCTTTATTTATTTGTTCTCCACCCTTTTTCAACAATGATGCAATATTTTATGAAATATTTTACCTTTCTTTTCAACTCGGCTACATACAACTTTCAAAAACCATTATCAATGTGTATTATTTTCCAAATGTCTTCCAAAACCACTACCGTATAATTCAAAGATACATGAAGACAAAAAGATTTAATAAAACGCAACTTTTGGTTCATTTACCATTAACAATGGAAATTTGTGTTATTTTTATTCTTTTTCCTTTTTTTTTTGATAAAAAATAAAACCATTCATTTATTGATTTCATTGAATGACAAAACCAGTTCTCAAGAAGGCAAAATTTTCTGCTAAGTGCATCGACTACCTTATGAAGAATAAATAATTATATTCCTTAAGATGAGTTTTATATTTTGCAAGCCTAGCTTTCAGCTTTGTTTGGGTATTAAAAATTGAAAAGCTTCATGTACTGAATCCAAAATAAATTCCGTATTAATAAAATAATGATGTTATATTTGTAAAGCTTGAACAATAATATTATATCGTTTGTGGAATATCTTATTTTTTTATCTTTGAATTTCACTAAAAAAGGTAATTTGATGTTTATCATGGGATATCACCTAGACCAATATTTGATGCATTACTGTCAACTTTGAAGTCGTTTCAATACTGGAGAAGTATATGTGTTTTATTTAATTTTCTTTTATTCAAATAAACTCTCTCATGTTATTCCTTAGTTTCTTAAAAACTTGTCGGTTTTAAACAATCAATTATTGCAGCAATTAGAGTTTTAAAATTTCTACTGAAAACAATGGTAAACAGTAACAAAGCTATGAAATCTTTTCATCTCCATCATAGATTTTGACATCAACTATTCTAAAATCCACTTTACGTTGGCTCATCAACGTTTAATCTTTTATTCAGCTAGTCATGAAAGAACATTTCTTGAGAATAAATTATTTATCATTTTTTTAAAATTTCTTGAATTTCATGCAAATGATTAAGATGCTCATTAGGAGATCTACTAAATATAAGTATATCATCAAAAAAATTAACAAGAATATTGTCCATGCGCGATTTTAAAATTTCATCTATTATGTGCAATAATGTATTAAGTGAATAAGAAATGCCGTTCATAGTTTTAATTTAATTTTTTGTTTATCTCTCATCAAAATTTTATCTGATGATTGCCAATTTTAACATCAATTTCAACATGTAATTTGATTCATGAAAGACATCTAGTATGCCTCAACTTTAGGGATTTAAAATAATTTTTAACTGCAAATTTATTATGAGTTAATCATCCACACAATTATCTATATCATCTTCTTAATATTAGAAGTGGGCGTGGAACAAGAGCTTAGGTTTTATTTAATTATCAAGCATTTCCTTGACTAATTGTTGGAGGTTGTCTTTCTCCATTGGAATCATTTGATAATGAGAGGGGAACTACCTAAAGTTAAAGTAATTTGATTTTGAATGTCGCATTGGGTTGTGCCCTTAGGAAGCTCATCAGGTTTGACATTCATATTCTTTTACAAGTTTGGATATATTATTTTATTTCCCTTACCATACAAGAAGTAGCAATTCCATGTAAGCTTCGTATTTTTGAGATGAACTTTGGTGTTGAGTATTCTAAATTTTCATTTTTTTGTAAACTTCAACCTATACATCTTGAGAGAAAATTGCATTTGCTAAGAAGTCTTCACTATTAGTCATTTAAGTGAACCTCTTAAGATTAACTAGTAATTTATGTTCTCTTTAAGTTTAAATAAATTCATATAGATGGTCATAAATGTTCATTAGGAGATCTATTAATTATGTGCATATCATCAAAATAGAGAATAAAAATGTCCTATAAAAGTTTATAAAATTTGATTCTCCAAGAACATTAATGCACTAGTAACATTTGATAAGCAAAAAAGCATAACAACACATTCATAAATTTATCAATTAATAAAAGAAATTTTTTGTTCATTTCTATCTCCGATTCTAATATGATGATTACCACTTTTAAGTTAAATTTTGGGTTAAACAATTGATTCATGTAATATATCTATCACACGATTAAGTTTAGGGACCGAGAATAGATATTTAATCATGATTATATTGTCAACATGATTATATGTACACAACATGCCTTATTGTTCTTAATGGTAAGAAGAATTTGTAGGCACGGGGGCTTAAAATTTCTTGAATTAAACCATTTTTAAGCAAATCGAATTATGATTGGAGTTTATATTGCTTTATTGGACTCTTTTAGTAATGAGGGAGATTAGATGCTGACCGTTATTTGCCCGTGTTTTGTGTGTGGGCAGGTTGGTGGGGAGAGGTAATTTATTAGTATATTTTTTGGATGTGACATTAAAAAACAATCATAAAAGTTTGGACAAAAATTCAGACATATATGCAACATTTTATTTCTTATATTCAACAAAAGATGCACAAATGTGTTTTTCTTACATGCTATTTCAAATACATGAAGACAAAAGAATAATTTTTCTCTTTTGTTTGTCTTGGGTGTTGTTTAATTTAGTTGTGCCAAAATGTACTTGATTTCATTAAGCAGAACAAAATGAATATGCTTCCTTCTTTTATGACGGATATTTATATCATAAAATTTGACATGCATCTTTAGAAAAAACATCATACTGTTTTATAATTATACTTACCAATATAAAACTTAACAAAATACCCATCATTAATTGGAAATTCACCATCTTTCTTGAACGAAGAAATTTTGCATGGTTTTTGGCGTTTCTCACACTCGAATTTTAGTATTTTTGTCATTTATTTATCAACCATATTTTTGTGGCTCTAGGGTCAACTAAAATCAAACATTTCTTATCACAAGTAGTGCAAACAACGTGTACATTGTTGTTCTGAAGCCAATCTTCATGTTTGATCTTCGGAGGCTTCAAGACTATGGATTACGAATTTTTTGTTCTCATCATATGGATCACAAAATTTTCGTGTCATTTATTCATCTTTTTTGTTTTAGGTTCATGCAATAGTTAATCTTTTTTTCTTTGTAATTAAATTAAGCCCTGCTTTTTTGGTGACCACTCTTGTCATATAGAACATGAATATTACATTTTACTTTCCCCTTTGTGAGGGCTACACAGTCCCTTGTATGCTCTCTAGCATGGGATCTAGAGGTTATATAATTTTTGTTGCGGCATTCTTAACACTTGAAAATCCCAAATCTTGAAGCTATTTGGATAAGCTTCTTTTGCACAATTTTAGTGATGCACAAATAATTCATTATGGATGATTATTTTCAAGCCACTTAAAATATTTTGCCACTAGTTGATCACTTGTTGTCTGACTTGAATATTTATAAAAATCTTTTATCTTGTTAACTTTGTTTTTTTTTTTGTTTCGAACGATGAAATTAGTTTTGCCAAAATTATGGAAATCCATTGGAAGAAAATTATAATCTACTTTATGTTTAATATTAGGCCATGTCGAAATATGTTGAAGATATTCGTTCTCGACTTGATATTTTTGCCACCATACTAAGGCTTGACTTTTGGGTTTTATTGGAACAAAGTTTTCTTTTTTTTTTTTTGCCCTTTTTTATGTTTTTTTTTTATTTGAGAAATATATCATGAGATGCAACATAATTTTAGATTGAGTTCACCATCAAAGTCAGATACGCCGTTATAGATTTTCTGTCAGCATTTTTGATTACATGTGCTAGTCAAATCGTAGGCCAAGTTGACTATGTTGAATGTTTTCATATCTTTTGTTGCTTTATTTTTAGGGCAAACTTGATGTTTTAGCTTTATCTTCCTCGAGTGTCTTCTCTGGCATTTGGAATAGTTATACTAGGGATTCTTTCACCCAAAGAAAATTCACTTACCCAAAATAAGATGAGCAAAATTACAACTCTTAAAGAAGAAGATGACTATAAACACAAAATAAGCAACCTATTCTACTTACAATATAACAAGCTATTTCTATTTAATAGTAAAAAGTGCCTTTGAAGCATGTAGGTAGTTCAAGGGACTTGATCATTTTCTATTTCTTATTTAATACCTTTTCTTTTGATTGATGGGGTAAGTTTGGTAGCTAATGCATTAACCATTGGTGGAATTATCATTTGCTTTATTAATTGGTGCTTTATTTTTCACTTGGGGGAAGTCATTGACCTAAGAAAGACAATTATTTTTTAATCATCTCAGACTCAAAGCTAAAAAAACACTAGGATAAAGAACTATCATTGTTTTTTCCCCCAATCTCTTACTACTTACATGAAAATAAAATAAAAAAAAGTTAGAAATCATTTTAAGATCCATAGCTATGAATGATTTTAAGGAGTAAATAGCCACGTGGAACTTAAGTTGAAACTTTTATCCTTTAATTGTGTGGATTTTCTGGAATATCAAAAAAAATCTCCAGCATGTTTTTGGGAATGGAAAGTAAGAATTTTTCATGGTGTTTGGTTTGATATCCAATTCAGAAATGCCTAGAATTTGTAGCAATTCTTTTTGACATGGGATTAGGACTCAAACAATTAAGCTGTGATTTTCTTTCATTTTCTACTTGCCTGTGATCCATCTAAAACCCTGTGTGGTGACGGCTTTTCCCATAGCTTCTCCATTTGATTATCAGTTCCTATGCAGTTGTTTCCTTGTTTATCCGGTTGTTTTTTTTGGGTGTTCTCTCACTTCAGTGGTTTTAATACTTTTGACTTCAACTATGGGGATGTAAGAGGCATAACTCTGTGTGTGGCTGTTTCGCTTTATATTCTGTGGCTGTTTTGACATTTCTTGTTGATTGGGATTCGTGATTGTCACAAGAGAAGGGGGATTTTTTCAAGAATCCGTGCCTTGTGCCTTGTGCCTTGTGCCTTGTGCCTCATGGTTTGGGGTTTCAACTATTTTTGTGGCTCTTCCTTTCTGGGGCTGCTTTTTGGGAGGTTTAATGGGCTTTTATTTGGCGTTTATAAATAAAACATTTTGTATGGAATAAAATTTTGTTTCTGGTGTTCAAATCCTCCTTGGGATTCAATCTTGTTGATAGATAATCTTTCTTTTGGTACAAATATAAGGCTTTCTCTCCTGCTGAAGCTTTTCACTTTCATTCCATTCTTCCTTTTCTAATTGTTTTATCATTGTTTGTTGAAAGTGTAATGGTATTTTCTCAGGTTTTTGGTAATTTAGATTTTAATCATGCACAATATTTTAGTGATCCGAATAATTATTGAGGTTAATAGTTTGTCTTGCAAAAGTTGCCTGTTTTCCGTATTATTTGGTTGTACTTAAATGTTAATGGTATTTTAGATGTTTTTAAGAGATTCTAGACATTTAAAGTTTTCTACATGAGCCTCAAATCTCATTTCACACTCAACAATTCTTTCAATCTTTCTCACATAATTATTTTTAATTTTCATAAAGATGCCAATACTTTTAAAAAGTACATTGTACTATCATTTTCCCTTATATTGTTTTGTCCTGGGAGTTATTTGGCAAACTTAAATCAATTCATTGGTGTTAACCGTAAGCATGCTATTATTAAATAAAATTAAAGCAATTAAAGTTTTTTGAGAAAGTTATACTAGTTACTTTTAAAATTTTAACTTATTTGTCATCCCTCTGAAAGAGAAATTTTATTCCAAGTGATCATGACAACACAAGGTATGGCCTGGCATCTTAGGATTTATTTTTCCTTAGAAGATTTAGTGGGGACGTTTTTGTGTACTTTTACCAATTCTTGAACAGCCCTTACATCATTTAAATGCTTGGTTTGTAGTGCATTGTAAGAAATATTGAAGTAATTAGTTAAGTGAAATGAAGCACCTTGATGATTTTTGCATGAAAAGTATGAAAAGTAGGAATGGAGATGAATGACAAAGGTAGAGGAGAAATTCTATGAACAAATATAAAGAAGAGGTTAGATGAAGTGTTCTGATCGGTCAGGATAAGAGCTAGGATAAGAGCTAGAATATAAATGTATAGCCCTTCCAACTATTTGACTTTGTATTCTAATAGGTGACGGTAATCATTGTATGCTATGGTTACAATTGACTAATAGAGATTCACAAAGAATGCCCTACTTTTGTTGAAAATTGGCTAATTTTACATGATATTTCTAATTAGAATGATGTTGGCATCATTGAAGCATGCTTCAATGATTTAATGCTATGGGGGTGACCTCGAATTGTTGTTATGCAATCTAAATTAAATATGGTAGGTTGTAATTCTGTTTAAATATGTGTCGAGTTTGAAAATTATTTTTTATATTAGATGGTGATGCATGATAACTAAGGGTTGTGGTTTTCTAATGCAATTATATGATGCAAAATATGCCTTCATACATAGGAAAATTAATGATTTGCAGCCTACAACTTTTTAACTAGTCCAACAACCTTTGTTTTTATGTTAACAAACGATACTATTATTTAGAATAAGTGATCATGAAATTGTGGAAGACATTAGAATTTAAACAAAATTGGAATAAAAAAAACATTATTGAGTAAATGAGTTTAATTGATTTTTTTTTACATTCTTTTTTTTGACCTAAATCAAAACACTATACTAGTATTGATAAATTGTGCAAACGAAAGAAAAAGTTATGAAATTATCAAATTACAAGAAGTTAAGCGTCACACCAATCCTTAAACCAATATTAGGAGATGGCTTCTTCTAAAACTAGGTAGTTGTAATTCCTCATCCTACTTTTGCTAACAGAATTGAAAAATAGAAAAGGGAAACTTTATTTAAGGCAATTACAAATGACTTGACTCATCCTTTTTAACTTAGGCTAGTAGGTAAGATCAACAATTGATTAGCTTTAATTGGAGTATACATGATCCTTAAAAGAATTCCCAACTAAATTTGAATTTCATAATCGATTGAAACTATCCCCATTGTCTAATTTAAATTCCATGATCGTCTTAAGTCCATCGAAATTCTGCACATGTTGCAATTGAAGAGCAAAGCACACTCTTGAAGGTTATTTATAAGAACTGCAAGGCAATTTGATCTCGAACCCGAATGTCTGCAAGGTACTGATCAACACGTGGCTTATCCACAACTTTCTTTTATTTTTTCTTAACTTAGGAAACCTATAAGCCAAAATTTCACGGTATCAATATTTCTAATTTTGAAAAATTGGAGTCATATGAATTGGATTTTTGAAAAAGAAATTATGGCTAAGAGTACATTATAGCTTCAATTTTTTTTTTGGGTGTGGGAATTAATTTGGCTAAATTAAGACTAAAAAAATGCAATCAATTAAACTTGATCAACTGTAGGAAATGTAATCCTTGTTGGCATCATCACAGACCTGTACTCAAACAGACAAAGAAAAAAAATAAAGTAACTAATATGAAGAAAATTCATAAATATATTGATATTAATGCTTTTTGCAATGCTTTCTACAAGAATAAACATGAAGATTTCCATTAGATATTCATGTTGCACAAATTTGATTTTGATGAATTTAGCGTTTAATAGTCATTGAAACTTCTGTAGGGAATCATCACAATTAGGTTTTTCTCACTGATGAATAAAATATCTTTGAAACCTCTATCAATAGTGGACATAATCTCAAGCAAGAGGCAGACGAAGAATATATCTAATGAATTGGTTGTAGACTAATGAAATAATGCAAATTGGCGACATTGAAAATTTGTAGGCTTTAGTTCCAATGACTTTCATAATTTTAAATGTTGCTCCTTCCTTGCATTCGATTCTTAAGGTTCCAATGGAACCCTTTTTAGATTTAAACACACCGTCTCCTTATCACCATATTTTAATTCAACATCTCTCTTGTTCACATTATTGTAATGCTTATCATTGTCAAGATCAGTAATCAATTTGTTTGTGAATATTTTCATGCAGTTCATACATAAGCGGTTCAAATGTCCTAAACCTTGATTTTATATGTGGATCAATGAGTTATAAAATGTCTAGTTTGATATCCTATAATAAACTTATGCTAGTAGTTCTATTGACAAATAAATTCTATCCAAACTCATCTGTAGATCTTACCTAAATGCATGGAATTTTATTTGACAACATAACATATCTCTCAAGCTTTTTTTAACCACTTCAATTTATCCATCAATTTGTGGATGATAAGCAATTAAAAATTTAAGCTATGTTTCCTTTTATTATTATTTTTGCATCCAAAGATTCCGGGAACCAACTCATTAATATTACATCATGATCCGAATCAATTATCATAGGTAAATCATGTTATTTAGCCACTTCATCAAATTATATTTTATCAATTACATGGTGTGAAATATGCCATTTTCTTTAAATGATCACCACTATAATAATAAAAATCATGCTTACAAATCGTTCAATGATTAATCACACACAAATCATACTATTGTCTCCCAAGAATTTATATGAAATTGGGAAATGTGCACCATGATAGCTTTGATCATGCACTCATATAATTATCTTTAACTTATGAGGTTCTTGTGGTTGGTTGCACATGCTTGGCAGCATGCCGCTTTGGCATTAAATGTTATGTTAATGTGCTGACACAAAGTTAATTTTTATACTAATCATCAGATGACAATTATGAGATTTGTATGTCACAACGGCACATGCTTTGGCCATATATATTATTGATGGGTATTGATCATTGTCATTAATTGCATTTAATGATTAATCACAATTTAAAAGATTAGTAACTTCATAAAATAATTATATTTAAACACTTAGCATTTGTTAAGTAAAAATTAAGCATTTCTTAAGTGTCAGTAAATTTCAAAAAGATTCTTACAACTATATCCGATCAAAGCTATTCACTCTAACTTGAATTGTATATCGACAAACATAAATAGTACTTAAAACATATGTAGGTTTATTATCATTTCCAACATTATGCCACTGGCAAATGGATATTGTTGTAAAAGTTGTGCCTATTTAACAAGCTGATACCCTAACTTCTTTTGAGAATTCATTTGCTTTTCTTCTTAAAGAACATATAGACTAATATAAACTCTTTTTTAGTGATAGATAACTGTTTTATGAAGACCTTGCATGATAATATATAAATTCCTACCATAGTTAGCCTTATCCGAGATCTCGCTAAAAATTGCAATCAAATGTATCTTTTCGCTCAACCATCCTTGAATACCCACTCCAAATGCCATCATAGGAGACCTAAAGCATTTTATTAAAATCTTGTAACTTAAGTACAAGTGCATTAGTAAGATTCTTTTTGATTTCAATAAAAATTTAGTTTGTAGATTTAAGTTCATTTACACACTTATTTTTCTGATAATTTGCAATTGGAGCCTTAATAATATAAGAAGTAGCTAATAAATGAAAATTCTAAATATCAGTTATATTAGCAAGTTTTGGCCAATTATTCATTGCCTTAACTCTATAAGATTCAATAGCTGATTCATTTCCATGCATGACAAAACTTTGGATGATCACATATGGAATCGCAAAATAATTGCAAATCATTTAGAATTGTGAAGTTCAAAATTCATTGTCAAACTCTTTCCCAAGTTTAATTCCAGAGCAGATCTCAAGGTGTTAAGTTACTTTGTCTTTGTCTATATTTTTTCTCAACTAATAAGTAAGTTTGGTCTGAAAGCTTTAAAATGCATTTTAATGGCTACTTATCTCATTAATAAGGGCACACATGTTATTCACCCAATACTAGAAAATATCACACTTTCATGGATGTTGCTTGTTTTAAAAACAATCATTCTTTTCCAAAATTCACGTTCAATAGGAGACCACTAACTTACTTTATGAATATGAGTTTGAAGCCTTTGGTATATATCAGTTGTGTTTTATCTGAAACTAAAACCCTTTCAGAGTCTACTTTCCCACCCATCCAAATCTCATCCTTTCAAATACACCAAAGGCTTCAAAGATCACATAAAAAGAATAAGATATAAAGGGATGTGCCTATTCTTCATATCAACTAACAAGGTGGCTATAATTATTTCTCTTGAACTAAATTCAATACCGAACTCAGAGCCTAGACACCACTTCACAAGGTAACACTAGCTTTAATTATTATTTAAATATTAATATTTCACTTTTAAAAAAAAATAAGAAAATGTACGAAACAATTGATCAATCATTATATTTTTTAAGTTAATTATCTCAAGTTCATGTCTTACTATGAATCTTTCTAGCATAGAAATTGTATAAAATATTCAAGAATCCTTAGATACTTAATAAGTAAATTTATTTTAAGAAGAAATTCCTGCTCATGGAAGAAATTATACATGAAAGACTTTCAAATTTTCCCAAAGGGAGTTGGTTGCAAATGAAGCTTCAATTTGAAATATAGAGGCAATGTAAGTATTAAGTAATGCAAATCAATAAGAGTTGGGAAAGGGTTGTCAAATCAATATGAGGAAAGTTTTACCTTCATAGTTAAGATGAATACTGTTTACCGTAAAAATAAAAAATTACCTGGTCCTGCTGTTTGAACCTCATGACAATTCCAATAACTATTCCCCCACTCTTCCTCCGTTACAAACACACACACAATCTTTTCCCGACTCTCCTATTAGTTTGCCCCTAGTCCCACTCACTTCGAAACAACCACAATAGAGATAAAATCTCCCAAGCCTTCCTCTCTTGCGATCAACACTTCCCTCTTCTCACTCGTTACCCTCTCCCCACTGTGGGATGTCTTGTCTGATTTGCACCAAAAATGCCTGCTTCTTCCTCTCTGTCATAGAAATCGCACAAAACCGCACGCTTCTTCCTCTTCATTGACACCAAAGCCACAAAAACTCCCTATACTGTCCTCTTTGTTGTACGAACCCAGCCCCAGATCGAAGTTGAGCTCCCTTCGCCTGCTTCCTTGTGTGATTCACATTATCACTCTGCCTGTTGCTTATGTTTGTGCGATTCGGGAGTCGAAGCCAAAGCCCGAAGCCCCTCTTAAATTTACTTCTCCTTTTGAATAAAATTGCAGGAAATCCGCCCACCATTCCACTATTTCACACGTGATTTTACCTTCTCTCGCCACTACCTTTCTGTTTGCACGCTTTGATCGCCCAATCACATACACAAATCTCTCGCCGCTTCCCTGCATTAAAACTCTCCACATTACCCTAGTTCTCGCCGCAAATTTAGGTTAAATAGTGTTCACGACCGCATGCGCTGGGGTGTGTCATGCGGTTCTCGAATAAAATATGCTGATTTTACGCCCTTTCCTCGCATTCGCTTTCACAGAAAGGTGTTCACCTTGATTGTGCCCTAGCCGGAGCTTTTGCCTTCACCCCCTTCCCCCCCTTCCCCCACTTCGTCGGATTGTCGTCGTCTTGTCTCCTGGTAAATTTTCTTCCCTTTCTTTTGCCTTAGTTCCTACTGTTGTTTCCAACAGCTTTTGCTGTCGCCTTCCCCCCTAATCGTGTCCTAATTGAACCTTGGCAATTTGTTATTTTTTTTTCATCCTCATGTTTAGGCGGAGCATGGGATAGGGAAGAAAACTTGCTGAAGCAACATTTTCTTGATTTTCATCTTCATTTTTTTTTGTTTTTCAACCTCATGCAAATTTTTTATTTCTTGTTTCTCCTTCAGACAAATGAATATTTTTTCAGTTATTGTTTGTTGCCTGTAAACTTGTTGAAGGATCTGAAGTCCATGATTCGTTTCTTAAGGCCTATAGCAATGAGGCCTAACTTGTCTCTTCTTGAGCAAAGGGTAATTTCTTTTACGTTACCTTGACTTTTGATTCGTTAAAATGATTTTAACTACTAGTCATGTGATAGGTGCGCATATGCTAACCACCACCTTCACCTCGGATAACTACTGGTCATGTTATAGGTGCACATATGCTAACCCCATCTCTAACCATACATGTGAGGTATGTGAGTGTCATCGCCATTGAATCCTCCAAACACTTTTTGATCTTTCTGGATGCATATAAATCCTGAAAGTCATTTACATGTTTTACTATATAGATATCTATTTGAGTAAAAAAATAGAGGAATAAAAGTTACAGCCATATAGATGGGGATGGTACGATGAAAGAAGCTTTTAGTGGTGACATTTCAGTTCTAAGGCAGGTAGAGAGAAATAAAGTATAACATCATCTTGTATATGTGTATGTGCTTAATCTTATTGAGAGCATAAATTTTGTCTATAATTGAAAGGTGGTGTTCACTCTTTTTAAAGCAAAAAATCATCTCCATTAATTTCTGTTAGATGTTGTTTAGTATAAAAAAAATCATATATCTATA
>NEWO01000085.1:1127440-1233525 GCA_003013225.1 Phalaenopsis aphrodite | reverse complement strand
TATATATATATATATATATATATATATATATATATATATATATATATATATATATATATATATATATATATATATATATATATAGATGTTTTATTTACCCTCTGCACTGACTATAGTTATGTTGTGTATGATTCTATTAATGTTTAATCACACAATTATAATGTATCTACTTATATTAAACAACCAAAGTTTAACATTTACACTTTTAACTTGACACTAACTTTTTCAAAAGTTAATTTCATAAATCTAGCATTCTCTTTATTTTACAAATTAATTGTGTCTTTAATTTAGTATTCCTACTTATTTAAATAACACACTTAAAAAGTAGAATTACATAAGTTGAAAAATACTTAGGAATTCTAGATAATATTAATTTAGGGGTATTAAAGACATTTGTTGATAGATAACACTTTCAAAATTATATTTTTCAAGCAGATCAACTTCTTCTGAAACATCAGTTTTTGAATAGCAGATTTTCACAGCAGTTTCTGAAACACCAGTTTTTGAATAGCTGATTTTTCAAAATTTGTTCTCTTCTATCCTTTATCTAATAAATTAACCTGTTGACTTGGTTTTATATTATCACTCTCTAACATGTCTAAGAAGTTGTGATGTTATGTCTGTTTTTGACTTGAGAAACTTACTTCCACAATACATATGTTATAGGAGAGGAGCTGCAACACCCTTAGAATGGATTTTGTTTCCACAAAATAATCCCATACAATAGACTTTCGCCTCTTACCTCTCTTACATTGTAATTCAAGGCATGCGCTATTACTGTCAATGATTAGTTGAGATGCAGTTTGAGATGTTAGATTGTGGCGTTTATCAATATTTCTAACCTCATCTAGCCGCACCTCATCAGTTGTGCTACTGTGATTGCTTGAAATAAGACTTGTATGATGTATGTAAGTTCTGTAAGCTGCAAATGATGCAACATGTGTTAAAAATCTCGTAGGTCATGAGATAAAATATATGCATGTGCAAATATAGGTATACAATCAAGCTATGAATAATGCAAACATATGATACATTGTGACATTAAGTAATTTATTTTAAAAGAGAATTCTTCTATCATTTAGAACATGTATGGATTCCCACCACCACCAATCAAGCTTGTATGAAATTATCTAATTATTCACACAATGACTTGAGTAGGCTAAAACTTTCTTCACATCTCAATTCAACTATGACAAGAATAATAGTAGTAAAAAATTAGGAGATAAGTAGAAATAACACAGCTTTTATATCAGCAAAGAATTATAAAAATCTTTGCATTTTCCAACAAAATTCATGCGAAAAGAGAGTACTTGGCATTAAAACAACAACAATTTATTAATGCATACACTTACAACATCATAGGAGTATTCGTGTTAATGTACCATGCATCCAGACAAAAAAAATCTACGAGACATCAATGCTCTGTAGGGGCATTTACATACGCGCCATGCAAGTCTAATGCAAATAATAAGCTTTTGGTGTTAGAATAGAATCTATGAAAATTATTGGTACCAAGAAGGTTGTAACTTTGTACGGAATACCATCAAAGAGAAATCAATTATCTTGCTCTCTTTCCTTATACAGTAAAGCTAATTTAAACGTGTTGTGACATTAGTAGCTAGGCCACCCAAATGTTTTGTATCTTAAAAAAAAATTTTCCTTATCATTCAATTAGAAACTACATAATCGATAACCCAAAACAAAGACCAAATCAAGAAGTAATTGCCTTCTCAAATAAATGAAAAACTAAAATGAATATAAATCACACAATGCCCTCAAACAAAACTAAAAATTTAAATTTACTTGATACTCTTAGAATTTTCCCAAGTAACACACTTTCTAAATCCAATTCAATTGAGCCTCCAAAATAATCATTAACCTATTGATATTAGAAATGGTGTGAGATCCCATATACTACGTCATATCCATAACATTATTTCTTATGAAGGATTTTCTCTAGGTTCTTGAGCCTTTGCTAATATTTTGACAAATTATAAACTACCAATAATGTATAAGTAGCTGAACTATAAACATTCTCCAAATCCATGATGATTCGTGATTTTTCATAGCTTCTCACGCAAAATTATAAGAATAATTAATTATATCAGATACTTGAATGCAATTCTCCTTAGAAAAAGATTGGAGAAGACCGACCCTAAGGCTAGCTTTCACCTTTAGCTCCTTCTGTTTTACCCCTTTGCTCTTCACTCGCGCCTCTCGGGATGGAAAGAAAGCAACGAGAGATCAAATGAGAGAGCAGGGGCTCCCTCTCTCACCTGAGTCGTCTCTTGGGATCAAAAGAAAGAAATGAGAGCGGCACTACGGCTAAGGGTGAGAGGCCTCTGAATCGCGATCGTGAGGCATTTTTAGTTAGAACTTAAGAATTATTTTGACATATATTTTCTTTTAACTGGAATACAGGTTTTAATAATTTTTTATTTTAAGTTTTTCTGATTAAGATAATTTTATTTAATTATAAAATTTTGTTTGCAATAAAATTATTTAAAAATAACACTTATCAATTATATATATATATTTTTGAGAAAGTCCGAAGGCTAATATATTAAAAAGAAATGATGATATATAAAGATTGTGTTGAAGGGCCCAAGCATGACACCCTTCCCTCACGATAACCACCCGATACAAATTGTTCCAAAAAGAGAGAATATAGAAAATTACATGAGATACCTAAAGAAAAAAACAAAAAAAATTCAAAATACGTAGTATCAGGTAGCTAGAGAGCGACCCAATTTGTCTTTTCCTTTGCCCCTAGTTTTAGGAATGGAGCCAGCTAATAAATTGGTAAGATGAGTGCCATTGTCAGTAGTGACCAAAGTATCATCCAATTAGTTCCCGAGCTCGAGTCGGCCTCCAGTCTTCTTCTTCCTCCTTGGATAGACCTGCCATTCCTCATTCAAAGATTGGCTCGCCTGATTAGTAGATTGGTCTAAAGTGTGCCAGACATGTATAGGATGTTGAACATTAGAAATAACTGATTGTTGTACCAGCTTATCTTTTATTGGATCAAAGGAGCACTCTCGTGTGTCTTGGAATGTAAGTGAGAGTTCTTCAATAACAGTGAGTGATATAAACACTTTTGGATCTTTACCTGTAGTATGATGTTCTTCAGAAACTGTGATGTTGGGTAGAGGATCGGGTTGCACATTCTTAGCAGGGATGGTAGGTGTTTGATCTTTAGCGATATTGGCCTTAGATGAGGATGCAAGCGATAGAAAACGTAGAACTGTGACCAAACATATTATAACGAGAGCAATAAGAAGGGTGTGGTTCTATTTCAATTATTTGCCAATATCGTAGTGAGTGGTTCTAATCCATACCTCATCCGGAGCTGGTTGAGTGATATCTTTCTCAACTAACACACAAGCCTCAGAGGGTCTGGTGACAACAAGCGTAGACTATCAACCTTGAGAGGCTTACCTTAAAGCAGTTGCTAAGGAGTACATAATTTCTATGTTGAACAGATGTAATTTTTACCCTGGAAACTTTATTCAAACAGGAATGATAGGAGACCCCGCTTTTTGATCAAAATTGACAGTCTATTTCAGAATTTTCATAAAACGGTTGTCAATCTTGATAACTTTTCAAGAAAATATACAAGTAATCAACATCATGAGATAATTGAATAAGTATATGTCGATCGTCAAGTAATCCAATATTCTAATTACCAATAGCTTCAAAATCTTTTTTAATGATCTCAAGTTTTGGGTTTTCATAAAGGAATTTTCCTACTAGAGCAAAATGCCAAGAAGTCGCAAGAGTACTAGTTTCAACTTCAATGAGAATAAGAGCAGACTTTCTGTTTTTTTTTACCAAGCTTTTTAATAAAAGTGTGATTCCCACCACCTTCAAGAGCCTCCTGGAAGGATCGTGGAGCATTGCAGGACTTGCCAATATGGAAACCATGCTATGAACCCGCAGACATAGCACCTGCATAACTTCGCTCCATCCGAGTGCAGCAAACGACTTAGCCTAACAAATCGCTGTGCAGTGCGAAGGAGGAAACCGAGCTGTTCGCAGAGAAGAAGAAAATAACGACAGAAACAAAATTGTGGGAGGTGCTGTCGAGCATAAACAGTCGCGGCATAGCTGCCGAGCGGAAGTCGCAAGCACTGCACTCGACGACGACGCACGACACAACCAACGCGAGGACACGAAGCTTTGCTAGACATAATAACCGCACGACGCAACCCGACAACGCGAGCTCTTCAGGCAGACGAAGCCGAAGATGAAATTGAAGCGGTGGAAATCAGAGTACGACGTGATATTCACATGTAGCAGACGCTAGGGTTCTCCGTGAGGCGAAACCCTAGCAAGCGGATATGTATATATATATATATATATATATATATATACACACAAAGGTTTTTCAAGGATAATCCTAATTGCATATAAGATAGGTAGGTCAAAGAAATGAAGCTTGAGTTCAAATAATGAGAATCAGATAGTTGCAATTGAGGTTCTTGACTTAGATCAAAATTGGGGGTCCATTTGAACAATTTCATATGCTTGCCCTCAATTGTGATGAATTTCTTTGAGAAAATACTCATGTAATAATCTTCTGTGCTCAGCTGTATCATAACATGCCTTCTGTCGTAATGACCCACATGCCAATCCTCAACTAGTTTGAAGTCTTCAAAAGCCTTCCTGATGATCTCCATCTTAGGACAACTTAATTGAAACTTTTCAACTAGTGTAAATTTGTATTTTCCTGCATGAGTTGAAATTTCAGCGTCAGAAAAGAAAATTGCTGGTTCACTCGCCTTTTTGTCTACTTTTTTTATGAGATTGCAATCTCTATTTCCAGCAATAGAATCATGCTAAAACTGCGGGAATACTACACTATCTGCGAGTTGAAAAGTGGAGCTGCGTTTGTGAACCACTGTAGCATAGGAGGGTTTGACAGAGTTATCACCGGTTAGGGCGGTGTAGGAAAACCCTAAGGTCATTACCGTAACCAGTGCCAACCTGCAGCATAGTGAGGTAGAAGCTGCACGAGTGTCGAACGACTTTGTCGCAGACCGGGCGGCTCTGTTGCAGAGGAGACGCAACAGAAGCAGGAAGGTGTGGAGCGGTCAAGCGACTGATGAGACGTAGCAGAAGCAGGTGTCGAGCGGCTCTATCGCAGACGAGACGCGGGCAGAAGCTGTCGAGCGGCTCTGTCGCAGACGAGAAGCAAGCACGACCACAGCGCTGTCACCAGACGAGACGACGCGGAAGGGAGCAGACAACGCGAGCGCGAGACGAAGCGAAAGACGCTAGGGTTCGCCATGGGGTGGAACCCTAGCAGAGCGGAACAACGACATGGTCTGACTTGGATCTGCTCACAATGATTATTGACAAAAAATGATTATGGAACAAAAATCATATTACTACAAGCACTGCAAGATGTTTGGACACCCGCAGGAGAAATGTTTAAGATTGCACCCACAGTTGAGAATCAATAATTAAAAGCAGGAACATACTATTAGTGCACCCCATGTGCCTGAACGCGCTCCCAGCAAACCTGAGGAAGGAATTACCACAAGACAAGAGTCGGTGTTTGCCCCCGGGATCCCTTCTCCTGACCATATTACAATGGATAATATTCGAACTGAAAATCAGGATAGTCCCGCAGCTCTTATTCAGGTAGCGTCAGGTGCAGATGTAACAATACACACTTCACATACATTGGAACCTATCGCGGTGACAACAACTGTCTTTCCTCTTACTGCGGTGCTAACATCAAATCAGATCGAGGATCGCATGAGCCAGTCTTCTGATGAAGAATGACAGGTTTACACTTCTCGGCGGAAGAAGAAGACTGGAGCTCACTCCAACTTGGAAACTTAATAGATGATATTTTGGTGACTCCTGACAATGACATGACTCTTCAAAGTTTGTTATCTGCTTCCGCTCCTAAAACTAGAGGAAGAGGCAGGACTAAACTGGCTCATCCCTAGCTACTTGTTTTCTGCATGTTTCAAATTTGTTTTACATTTTATTGAGTCTATCTGTATCTTTTTTTTTTTGTATTAGTAATGAATGGTAGGGTGTCTCCTTTGGGCTCTTCTCATACTACCTTTATGTATCCTTTTCTATTTCAATAAAATCAACCCTTAGGCTTTTCATATATATTAATTTGAGCCAAATCAAGCAAACACGAACGAATAAACTTTTGTTTGTGTTTGACTCGTTTGCTTAACGAACGAATTAAACAAGAGTTACTTAGCGAGCCGAACACGAGCTGTTTGCGAACAACGAGTTTTTCTGATAGCCCTGTCTTAGGCTTCATTTGGGATTTTTTTTTTTCATTATATTTTGTGGTAGGAAATGTACAAAACAAAGAACTCTCTGTTTTTTGAAAAAATGAGAAGTTTTTTAGTTTTTATTCTAGTTTGCTTCATAAAAGTTGCATTTGGGAAAATATAACGGAAGTTGCGGCCTAAAGCCAGCTTAATATAACTTAAAAAAAAAAAAAAAAAAACCAAATAAACCGTCCTAAACGAAGCCTTAATAATCTAGTCTTTAAGTCCTTTAGACTAATTTTCTTTTGTTTTCTTCAGCCAACATGATTGGTATAACATATGGAAGTTTTTTTTTTCTTTCATTATTTTAATGTGGAAATTTAACGTATAGAAAACTAAGTTTAGCCATTGAGCATTCTATTAAAGAGTAAAATTATTCAAACTTTCAGAAAGGATGAGAAAGGATGTATCAATATTTATAATAACAGCTGTTTATGGACGGTCATTTTGTTCCTTTGTATTTTCCTTCAACTACTGGTTAACTACCTAATGAGAACATGTTATTTTCGCACTGTATAAATTCCTCTTTTAATTCCCTGTAGTGTTATTCGTGGATATAAATAATCAATTATTTTCCAGCCTGGCCTTCTGATTTGTTGCTCTTCTCAAAATTTTTGTACAAAAGTTTCTAACATATTTTTCTTCTTAAATAATTACTAAGAATCTTTTAATCCTTGCAGGAAGATTATTGACAGCATTGGTTTGCGAATATCTTGATTGGGCTCAGCTTGGTCACACTCTCAAGGTTTACTTGCCTGAGTGCAATTTGGTGAGTTTTTTCATCTGGTTCATGAAATTTTGCTGCCTTCCAATTCAACAATGTTCTTAGCCATTCCTCTTTTGGCTAATGATATGATTGCAGGAAAAGGACTTTTGGAAAGCTGAGTTACGTGAGTTTAGTAGCAGAGATGGCTTTGATATTAATAGGAATAATGAAAGCAGGCCTATGCTTTTTGATGTGCTTGAAGGTTTCCTGAAGTCACAGGTATTGGTATTGCTTTTTTTTGTTTGTGCGTGTTATATATATATTTATATATTATCAAATGTTCCAATATGTACAGTGACACACTGCCATAATAATGAACTTTATTTATAAATTCTAAGAATGCAATGCAAACATAGTTTCTTCGGTTTTTTGTTATTCTCTGTGTGATAGAACGGTGTTTAACATCTTTTGAGAAACTTTTCAAAAATATTTAGAAACCCTAGTTCTACCAGATTAAAATTCACATATCATGTATAAATGTTTGATGATATGTAGTTTAGTTTAAATATCGGATGACAATTTTTTAGAAAATGAAATGATCGAGAAACAATGTGCTCAAGGATAATATTTTGTCAGATGCCTTTCTGTTTATAAAAGTTGGGTTATCTAGTATTTCTATTTATATAACTTGATACTGCGGTGTTTATGACCTAGTGTAGGTACCAACATATTGATAGGAAGTTGCTCAAAATAATGTTGGTGGGAAGGGAGGTAGAGAATGGGAGATGTAAGAGGAAGAATGTGATGTAAGAACATGATTATCAATTCTTTGGGTACTACACGTGTCTATTCATGTTTTATTTGGAGTAATGACACTAATTCTTATTCTAGAGGTTGATAGGTTAAAGAAGAGATTAATTTCTTTGTAGAAACGTGTTCATTATAGAGAAAACAGTGTGAAAGAAGTGCGAGATTAATTTCTTTGTAGTCACTCTTTTTTGATGATATCTAAAATGAGCTTTTTCCAGACCATATATAATATGAAAAGGATTGCCAAAAAGATCCTGGACTCTTTACAGTGGGTCATTTTAATCTGAGTCTATAAGATGTCAATTTTGCCCCATATTTTTAATATTGGTTGAGATAGTCCACATTGAGGGCTATTTTAACCCTTTTTAGAAATGTCTTGGAACTGTTTTGACACTTTTATAGACTCTGGGACTAAAGTGTTCCATGTAAATAATCAGAGGACTATTTTGACACTTCGCTCTATATGATATGTTTGGTGAAATGGATTTTTCTTCAAGGAAATTACTTTTGCATGCATTATATTCATGCACTGAAAAAGCCCTTTTTTAGGATTAGGCACAGAGCAGGGGTTAGATGTCTCATAATGGTTGATTTAAGCATACTACATCTTATCTGGGAGTTTTGGCGGTATCTTAAAGTTGGGTTTACAAAGGTGAATTTGCATGAACTGGAGCTTATGATTAGACCTCTAGGCTTTTTTTTTAAGTAAAGCTCTTTTCATTTTAGGAGTCAGAAAGCAATTCCATCTTTTGTTTTTTTGCATATTTTCTCTTTGATGAAATATTTTTTTCAAGTTCATTTATCTTTTTTAGCATTTCATATTGTAAATGAAACAATTCCATCTCTATTGAATTTTCTATCGACATTCATTGGTAACTTTTGACATTCCTAGTCCGCTGAAGTAATAATTTTGAAATCAAAGGAACATTTGTTGTTTGACATATATTTTGACTTTTCCAGCGTAAATGGTGCATACATTCTAGTGTAAAAAATGATATTTTTGCTAATTTGGTGAATTGATGCATCTAGGGTCTTCCCTGATTTGTTATGTATGATTTGGAGATTTGACAAGGTTTTACATTAAAGGCAAGTTTACATACAAGCCACCTAATTCGTATGTATTTACATATCTATCACCTTAACTTTGATTTTTACATTCCTTACCTATGCATAAAAATGTGTAATTCGCTTTTTAAAAGTCAAAATAGTGGTATTTTTTATGTGATATGAAAGATTTGATGGTATAAATGTAAAAAATAAATTTTATGTGTAAGATTTGTAATACCTAAAAATTTGGTGGTGTGTTTGTAAATGCCCCTACATTAAAACAAAGTGACGCATGTGAGCTGCTCAAGAGAGATGATTTAATTATGACTCGGTCAATGAAGTCTTTCTTGGTCACTAAAGCAACATCAAAATGCATTGAAATTGTTGCTTGTGCAACTTAATTCTGTTTCATCATGTGTCTATTTAGGGGTTTTTAAATTTGGTTGATGGTTTTGCTCATGGATATTTACTATTTGCTATTGGGAATCTGTGTAACAACCTAGTCCAAGTTGATTGGGACAATTTTGCTTTGTTTTGTTTTGTTTTGTTTTGTTTTTTTTTTTTTTTGTGAAGAAAGTTGAATGTAAAATCCGGTTTCACCAGGTTAATGGGAAAAACTAATAACACGTGGATTAGACAAGGTTGAATTTCGAGTCAAAATGATCTAACATTTAATCAAAGGGTTTGGTTGAATTATTGTGATGTGGATCAACATTCTATTGGGTAACTTCCTAAGATCCTTTCTCTAGCTTTTTTTAAGTTTTTTCCTTGGCTTTTACAATTATAATGTGGAGGTTCTATTGATTTAATCTGTTATGGGTGCAATTCTTTGAGGCAATTCTTCTCCATTGTTATGTGTGCAATTCTTTGGTTTGGCTTTAGTGGCATTCTTGCGTTGCCACTTTTTTCCTCTACTATTGAAGTTTCTCTTTTTTTTATAATGATATATGCCACATTTTAAGGAGTTTTAAGGGGGTTTTATATTATCAATAATGGTCCATTTACCAATTTTTTTTTTTTAAATAAATCACTTTCTTGCTCTGGTTTAACTTTTCGATGAAGTGAGAGACTTGAAATTTAAGGCAGGGGTTATGTCCTTATCCAAACATGAGGCTTGCTTATTTTGCTATTCGCAGCTTTCTTTTAACTCTTTTTTTTTCAACTTGTAAATTTATTTGTTGGATTGGTCCTGCAATTGGTTTTAATCAAATTTGATATAACCTGGCTTTGGACGAGTGCTTGAATATCTTTGTTCTAAATTTTTATTCATAATTGATTCAATTTGATTTTTCCTTTTTTTTTTATACAAAGTATCTAATTTTTATTTTTCACTGTTATTTATATGTTAAATTTTGTGTGCTTGTCGTGTGTTTTTTATTTTTCACGTTAGATTTAAATGGGAAGCTTTAGAAACTGAGAGGCTGTTTGGATCACTTTTATTATTTTTTAAATTTATTTTGTTTATATTTTTATTTAAATTGAAACATGTTTGATGGAGTTAATTGTTTTTAAAAACACTCAAAATATCTTTCAGTTGTGAGTATTTTTAAATTTAAGCTGATTTTTTTTTAAAAGTATAAACATATAAAAATTATCTGCCAAACATATTTTTTAAGAAAAAAATAAAAATAAAAACAAAGGTGAGAAATAAAAATTAATACCAAATGGGCCCTAAGGTATCAAACTTGGTAATCATAACATGAATTCACAAAATGATAGGGTTTGTTAGCACTGCAATAAAAGATTCAGTGTAAGTAAAATTAATTTAGCTATGATTCTAGATAATTTTATAACTAATTTGAGATTAAGAATGATATTCTGACTGTGTAATTGTAGGATATTTTCAAATTTGGTAATAACTTGGCGGAGTTTTTTTGTATTATATGATGCCTAATTTCAAAATAATTGATTTTTTATGTAAAATTAATGAAACTCGCTTAATATTTTTTGTTTATTGCCATTGCTAAATGAAAGCTGATGTAAACCATTAATTCAATGGATCATATTTTTTATTCATTAAGCAAAAAAATCAACTTCATGTTCAAATTTAAGACTTTAAGCATTGTGAATATAGTATGCTCAAATTTGTTCTAGTGTTTCTATTTCTTGAATTTAAATATTTTTTGTGTAAAGATTAGTTTGTTATCAATATCGTTTTATTAAATTTGTTCGGAAGTTATTAAGCATGATTAAGTTATAGTTCACTCAAGACAATAGGGAAAACATTATGCAACGTTTTAGGTTTGAGTAGTGTTACAATCATCTTCCTCTTCCTCTTAGAAATGTTACATCTTTTATTAATGTTTTTAACAAAAGTTATGAGAATGTCATGTAAAGCCTGTCAAGTACAGTCATGCAACTTTTGGACCTAAAACCGAGATAAAAATACCAAGGTACAAATATCTTTTTTGGTTAGATTGATCACATTGGAAAAACTATAATTCATGCATATTCTCTGAATAAATTTATAATCCATATTAAAAAAGGATCAACAATTATAAAATTTTTATGTATATGATTTTATTAAATGTAAACCTAAACTCAATGTTACACCAGAAAATGTTCTAAAGACGAACCTAAAATTGAACAATAGCTAAATCTAAGTTTAAAATCGAATGTGCTTGATACCATTTATAAATGAAAACTACAAAGAGAATCCAAGTGTATCCTTGAGTTTTTAATTGAATAAATGTACATTCTAAAATTGATTAATCTATTGAATAATCTGATAATGCAGCTCTTGATGAATTTGTATTGAAATTATCTCTACGTCTACAAGTGAAATTGATATTCTTTTTTTTTTTTTGCTCTAGGTTTTCTTTTGTCTTTTCCTCTAGGATTTAGTGTTATGTTCCTTTAGGAATCATCTAAATAATTCAGCATTGGATCATATAATATTATGTTATATGCATAATCATAAACATTTGTCAAATGATTTACTACAGCACCAATGTAGGGAAGGCCAAGCTCTACTACTAATTGAAGATGCTTACCACACTTTCATACATATGCCTCAATATGACTCATCACTAAGGGGAGATCCTGCATTAATTACCACAATCTTGAAGCACTGAAGTGCAATTATATTTAGCGTTTATTATGGGGCATTTACATACATACTGCCCAAATGTATTTACATATCTAATGACTAAAATTTGCTTTTAACATTTATATCAACCCAATCTTTCATATCACATAAAAAATACCACTATTTTAAATTATAAGAAATATACCTTTTCACGCGTAGATAGAGCGACATAAGAATTGAGTGGTATGCATGTAAAACTTCCTTTTCTTTTTAATACAAATATTTGCACTTGAAAATAAGGAAGCATAAAGACAAGGATTATGGTATTGTGTGACTTTGCATAGTAGTTCGACACAACATTGGCTTGTTCAGGATCTCACGAAATTATTTATTAGTGCTTAAAAAGATCTTCTCTCGAACTTGATTTATCCATCGATCATATCATTAATGTAGAATCATTCTATGTTATTTGGAAACAAGAAAAGAAAAAAACTCTTGAGATCAGTTATAGGACATAAAATAAGATAAATTACACCCAAATGTTAGATCGAATTTTTTCATAATCCGTAGCATTGTGATATTTTTAACTTATAAAAGGTAAAATAAACCTTTTCATGCATAGGTAAGGCAACATATATGTGAAAATTGATGTTTAGATATGAAGAAGACATGAGAATTTAGTGGTATGTATATAAATCTTCTTTTTCTTTTTCATGCAAATATTTGCACTTTAAAATAGGCAACTATAAAGACAAGGATTATGGTATTGTGTGACTTTGCATAGTAGTTCTACACAACATTGGCTTGTTCAAGATCTAACGAAATTAATTATTAGCGCTCAGAAAGATCTTCTCACAAACTTGATTTGTCCATCAATCATATCATTAAAGAAGCACCATTTCATCTTACTTAGAAATGAGAAAAGATTAAAAAAAAAACTCTAGAGATCGGTTATAGGGCATAAAATAAGGTAATTTAAATCTAAGTGGTTGAACAAATTTCTGTTCACTTGCCCTAGCAACACAACACATTATAGTATTGCATCAAATCTGTAGGCCGTCGAGGAAAGGGAACATTTTGAAGAGAAGGAAATCCCAATTGCTCAAGAAAGGAAAGTCTTTGGAGAGAAGAAAATTCCACTTGCCTTTGAAGCTTTCTAGTGGTTTAGTTTTTCTTGAAGATCGTTGAAATCTTGTTTAGTATCATAAGATTTAATTGTACTACATGTTTCACAAAATCTGACCTATATCTATTCACTTATTACAACAACAACAACAACAACAACAACAACAACAACAACAAGCCTTTATCTTACTAAGTCAGGTAGGCTACGTGAGTACTTTTTCTTCATTGTGTTCTATTGAGTGTCATATTTTCATTTAATTATATTGTATTAAGGTCATTTTTTATACAATATGCCCAATTCCTTTAGGTTTATCTCTGCCTTTCTTAACATAAGTTGAATCTAAATTATCTACTCTCTAGATCATTAGACGGTCGACGTTTAATGTGACCAAACCATCTAAGACGACTCTCTCTAATCATGTATGCAACTGGAGCCACACTAACCCTTTCACTGATTGATTTGTTCCACATCTTGTCTCTACGTGTCAAGCCACTCATCCAATAAAGCATTCTCATCTCGACAACACTTAACTTTGTTTTATGCTTCTCTTTTAAAGGTCAACATTCTTCGCCATAAAGTATTGCAGGCCTCATCACCACCTTTTAAAATTTTCCTTCAAGTCTAAGCAATATTTTTCTATCACACAATAGGCCTGATGCATTCCTCCACTTCAACCAACCAACCTGAATTCCACTAATAACATCCCCGTCTATTTCACCATCACTCTGAACAATAGATCCGAGATATCTAAAAGGTTGACACCTTTTAATGATTTGATCACCAGTAGTTACAACTTTGCCACTAGAGCTATTACTACTAAAATTATATTTTATGTATTCAGTTTTAGATCTACTCAAACGGAGGCCTTTAGACTCTAATGTAAACCTCCATATTTAAAGTTTTTTACCGAACTCTAGTTTTATGCACAAGGTACAACCTCTATCCCTTCACTTATTACTGTAATTAAATATGGGCTGCATATACATGGAGCAAATTTACTCGTTGATTGCTTTATCACCTGGAAGAAGATTTACTTACATGCCACTCAATTCTTATTTATTTACTTTTCTAACACCTAAAAATCAATTTTTACATTTATGCTACCTTATCCATGCATGAAAAGGTGTATTTCACTTTTAAAGGTTTAAATAGCATCTTTTTAGATGTGGTATAAAATATTTGGGTGTTATAAATGTAACAAGCGAAGTTTAGGTGTTAGATATGCAAATATGTAAGAATTGAGTGGTATGTATGTGAAAGCCCCTTATCACTTTCTCCTAAGGGATACCTGGCTTCTTTTTTTAGACATGATTTGTAGTGCTATTGGATATTAGTGTTGTGTGAGAAGTAATAGATGAAGATTAGCCAGACCATTCTGCATCTCCCTTATAGGTTTTTTTGTGTTGAGATGTCTAACGATGTATGATTCAGAATTTTGTAACAAAAATATATGTTAACTCGACGTTAAACATGTAGAAAATGATTTGAAGGTGAAAAATTCATATACAAATGGGTGAGAGCTTGAATGAACAAGCACATTCTTTGGTTAAATTCATTAATTATTAACTCGAACACAAATGAGCTCAAGTTTGTTAACGAGTTGAGTAACATGGTTATACTTCATTCATTTGTTATCAAATCGAATGTGCTTGTTAGACATATCAACACTTCTTTTTTCTTAATGATTTGGTAGTTTGAATTTTTTATTTTTATAGTGCAATGTTTTAAGGCATTATGAAATGTCCATGTTTTTTGAGAATAATTGGTGATTTTTAATAGTTAAATCACACACACACACACACACACACAATGAAGATATTTTTTATACAATATGCCCAAGTCTTTCTAGATCCATCTATGCCTTTCTTAATATAAGTTGAATCTAAAACATCTACTCTCCTAACCGGATCATCAGATGATCGACATTCACTGTGACCAAACCATCTAAGACTACTCGCTTTCATTTTGTCCATTACTGGAGCTATACCAACCGTATCACAAATTATATTCATTTCACATTTTGTATCTAAGTGTAATGCCCCTCATTTACCTATGCATTCTCATTTCAGCTACACTTAACTTAGTTTTATGCTTCTCTTTTAAAGGCCAACGTTCTATGCCATAGAGCATTGCTGATCTCACCACCATCTTATAAATTTTTTTTTTTTCAGTCAAAGCGGTACTTTTTATCACACAATAGGTTCGAAACATTTCTCCACTTCAACCGATCAACTTGAATTCTACTAATAGCATCCCCATCTATATCACCATCACTTTGAACGATAGGCTCGAGATATCTAAATCGTTCGCACCTTTTAATAATTTGATCATCCATAGTTACAACTCTGTCACTAGAGCTACTATTACTAAAATTACATTCAATGTATTCAGTTTGAGCTCTTATCAACGAAGGCCTTTAAACTCCAAAAGTAGTCCTCTATAATTCAAAATTTTCCTGAGCTCTTTCTCCTTTCTTATCCTCAAGAAGAATATCATCAACGTAAAGCATACACAAAGGTGCATCTCTCCCCCTATAAATGTCTAGTACGAGCATCCATAACTAAAGCAAAAAAATAAGGGCTTAAAGCTGAACCTTGATGTAATCTAACTGAAATAGAAAAATATTTGGCTAATCCTCTTGTTCGAACACAAGTTACAACTCTAGTATACATATCTTTAATGACTTGAATATAAGTTATATTAACACCTTTCTTCTCTAGAACTCTCCAAAAGATTTCTCTTGAAATCTTATCGTAAAATTTTTCTAAATCAATAAAAATCATATGTAAATCCTCTTTATTCTCTCTGTACTTCTCCATCAAACCTCTCAATAAATGTATAGCTTCCATAGTAGACCTGCCCGACCTAAATTTCAATTGATTATGAGAAATCTTTGTAGTACATCTTTAACCTATGTTACCCTCTCCCTTAATTTTAAATTATAACACATCAACTTAATTCATCAATAATTGCACACTCTTGTGCATTCCCTTTATTCTTAAAAATGAGGACTAAAATAGTCTTCCTCCACTCATGCATCTTTTTAGTCTTTAAAATAATATTAAAGAGTTTAGTAAGCCAAGAAACCCCCAAATCTCTTAAATATTTCTACATTTTATTTGAGATATCATCATGTCCTACAGCTTTTCCACTATTATTTTTTTTAAAGCTTTCTCAACTTCTTTTTTACTAATGCGGTATTAAAAGTGAAATATTTGTTATTATTAACAATATTAAGATTATTAAGGTCAATCAATTTTTTAGAAAACTTCATTGAAAAGTTCATCAAAATAACTCAGCAATCTATGTTGAATATTTTTTCTCCAAGAAATGCACTTTTGATTTTCATCTTTTTTACACTTTTCTTGAGTTTAATCTTTACTTTTATTTTCTATTTATTCGACTAATTTATACATATATTTCTTCATCATCTTTAGTATCTAATCTATCATAAAGATCACTAAAAGCAGACTTTTTAGCGTCACTGATTGTTCTCTTAGACTCTCTATGGGTCATTTTATATTTTTCCTAGTTATCTAAACTTTTACATTTGAATTAATTTTTGTAACAGAATATTGTATATAACCTTTTCTTGTACATTATTATTCCGCCATCTATTTTTATTTATAGAAAGTTTTCCTTTTAATTCCCCAAGTACATCTTTTGCCACTTATTTAATAATATTTGTTACTTTATCCCACATTGAATTTACTTTTCTATGCACATCCCAAATCTTGAAATTTTGAAGTTTACTCTTAAAAATGATTTTGTCTTATTGGTGTCCCCATCTAATTCTATAACAATGATTCTTAGTATTCTTTATTTAACAACTCTTCATCTTAAAGTTCAAAACTAATAATCAATGTTGTGTATTTAAATTTTCACTTGAAATGATCTTACAATCATTATATTTTCGACGATCTCATCTTCTCATAAGAAAATAATCAATTTGTGTTTTATTAGATCCATACAACTAATAATATACTCATGTCTTTTTTTGAATGAAGTCTTCACAATAACAAAATCATAAGCTAAAGCAAAATCTACTATGATCGAATGTTTTTCATTAATCACTCCAAAATCGCAGCCAATATTTCTAAAATATTCTACCATTCTGCCCACATTTCCATTTAAATCTCCTCTATTAAAAGTTATTGCTTCAAGAGGCATCGTTTGTGTTAATTCTTTTAGGTCATTCCTGAAATTTTTTTTTAGAACTTATATCTAAACCCACTTGAGGAGCTTAAGCTCTCATAATATTAAAAATCTTTGTATCAACAATTATCTTAAGGGCTATAATTCTATCTCCAATTTGTTAATTTTTACAACATTATATTTCGAACTCTTATATATAATTACACCTACACCATTTATAGTGCGACTGTTATCTGAATACCAAAGCTTATAACCTAAGCTTTCAATTTCTTTAGTTTTTTCTCCAATTCATTTTGTTTTATGAATACTTATGATATTTCTTTTTCTATAAATCATATTAACTAATTTCATTAATTTAAATGTGAGATTGTTTATATTTTAAGATCGTATCTTAATATTAGTTTTGTTGATTAACTTCTTTACTCACATCCGTCTGTAATGTGAGAGCCGTTGCTTCTTTGACACTACCCCCAAGTACCGATGTAACAGCCTTTGCACACTTTTCACTGTATTCAGATCATATAGTGTGTCGTTTCCAGGGGTTGCTCTAGCATATACACAATGATCAAAATGATTCATGTCATGATTTTTTGACAAATTTTACGCTGTCTGTTCATTAGCTAGTGCAACCCTCTACACTTCACATCCGGGACTTGGGACTCAGCAACGGCAGTGTTATATATATGTATATATATATATGTATATATATATATATATATATATATATATATATATATATATATATATATATATAACTTGACACAATTGAACTGTTTTGCTATTGTTTGTGTTCGACTCGGTATTACTGAAATTAATGCTTTCTTCTACTTGTTTACATTATACAGAATTTGTTGCAAACAAGGGGTGGAAGAAAATTGGATGCTGACTCTGTATTGAGTGTGGATTCCCGGAATACTCGTAGACAACCTTCTTCGACAATCGTCGGTGGCTTGCCGCCCTTAGGAAGGTAAATTGCGAAAATTCTGGCACTTTGAGCAAATTTTTTTCCCCATTTTAATCTGGCCTCTTTTTTCTGAGCATGTTTTGGCTGTAATTATTCAGGCATGGCCAAACTTCACAGTCATCAGGTAAGCAAAAGTATTTTCGTAAATTTTTTTTTTTGGTAATGAAATTTTCTTTCGAAATATATGTTTAAATGTATTCTTTTTCCGTGTCCTGTGGCGTTCAGATCGAAGGTTAGGAGCCTCTGCTACCAATTTTCGAAAGGATGAGTACAATTGGCGATATGAAAATGATCTCGCTGAAGATGTGCTCAGAGCTTCCAATGCGCTGGAGAACATTCAGCTGGACAGAAAAGCTCGTACTTTGTCTACATCTTGGAGGTAATTTGCAGTTTGAACCTTCCCAGTAATCCCTATGATTAAAGAACTTTAAAATTAGATTCACTGTTGTGGCCTTGGCTTTTGATGCTTGATGCTATGCATTTTATATTTTTGTTAACTTTATTTTTGTGGACAATGTACCTGTAACATTGAAACATTTCTTATTTTAATTCAATTATAAAATCCCTATTTGCCCTTCTTTAAACACTTGTTTTAATAATCTTTTTACTTCCTAACTCGACCACCAAAGTGCCGTTATCATTCTGTGATCTATTTCTAAAATCTCGAATTTCTAAGATTATATTGTTGAAGGAGCTAGCTTTTTTATCACATCAAGAATGGCTTACCCGAAGACTTCTAATTTTACCTATTGTGACAACTTATTTTGAAAGACTAATTTTCTTTCAAATCCCACGATCTTATCTTGGTTCAATTATCTTATTTGGTGGCAATTTCTTTATGTTACACCCTATTATTTCTTATTTTTTGAATAGCCGCGCTCCTAGGTTTATTTATCATATTCTCACTTAAATATCAAAATTCACCATAAAACCTGAACGAGTTTTTTTTTCATCATTTGTTAAATTCTCAATTGTTTGTACATTGGCAAGCTCAAGTGCACGGGTTTAATATTCTACTTTTTTTTATAGGTGTAAGATTTGTAAAACTGCGTAGTTTTGATGGCATAGGCATATATGCATAATTCTCCCCCATTTCTTTTGATCGAATGGAGTTTGAGTGTTGGGTATTAGAAAAAATGTTTAGCTTGGAAAAGAACAATTTTAAATTTGGATTTGTACAAAAAATAAAGCTAGTTAATGAACAAATTTTATAGAGGAATTGTTAGGGACATCTTTTCATGGTAATTGATAGCTTATTTATGTGATATTGATATTTAAATCAAAGCGTGTAGAATGCATCAGTAATACGCGTAAAAATGGATACAAGATTGAAAGAAGTTGCCAAGAGTCAGTTTGATATTTATTCAGTTTATTACTTCTAATCTCACTGTAAAATGAATGAAAATTGAGAATTAATAAAGATTAATTATGATGTCATTATACATCAGCATCAGTCATTATTTAAGAAAACTAATATATTCATGGAGTCATGGTGATAGTTTTCATATATCTATATCTATATCTATATATCTATATATATATATATATATATATATATATATATATATATATATATATATATATATATATATATATATATATATATATATATATATATATATATATATAATGATTTGAGGGGCTCTACTATAAAAAGAAAAAATTTTTCATTTTATAAGGAAGATTTTTATTTTAAATTTGCAAATATTCCTGATGCAGGAACGCTAGTGATGGCTTCGTTGAAGATGATGCAAAGGCAGAGCGCTTATAGTTTTTTAGGATGCGCAGGGTTTGCCATGTTTCTCTTAATTTTTTCTATTTATTCTTGAGGATTTTTTTTTCTGTGATGATACATCGCTCTGGTTCCTATGTTAACTTTGGAAAGGCTTTCAAACTCTAAATGTTTCCTAAATATTTTACACGAGGCATATTGTATTAGTTGCTTTGTATAGTTCAATAGTCCATTGGGCATTTACATGAATACCATCCGTTTCTTATGTATTTATGTATTTATCACCTAAAATTTATTTTAACCTTATACCACCCAAATTTTTGATATCACAAAAAATATGAGTGAAATACAACTCTTCTTGCATAGGCAAGGGGGCATAGAAGTAAAACTTTGAACTTTTGTTGTTAGATGTGCAATTACATAAGAATTCAGTGGTATGCATGTAAATTTTCCTAAATATGCCATGTATTACTGCTTGACTAGCGAGCAGACGATGTAGGAGCAACCCGGGAGCCTATTTCCATGTCTTTGCAGTATTTTGTTATCTACTACAATCTCACGATCATGTGGGCTGCAGTTTTTGTTCTTGGACCAAATCGATCTAGATTTTTTCTTTGTTGTGGAGTCGCCTGTCCCTCCTGTGCCACTCATCACTATCCTCTTATTATTCAATTTTTTTAATGTTCAAAGTTGAGTTTTGCGCGAGTTTGATTTGGATAGCTGTTGATGTCATTTTTCTCTCTTCAAGGGTTGTTTTAGAGATTGAGTGGTGCCCTGTCTATATCACTCTCCCGAGGTGGTGATTATCTTTAATATTCCCTTATACATCCATCCCACATTGCTCTTGGTTGTCCCTTAGTGATGTAGCCACCCTTGAACAATTGATGTTGTTCTTCTAACAGTTCCTCGTTCGACTATCATCCTCGTTGTCACAACCCAATGATTACTCTCCTTTGGTTGTTCTGTTGTCATCTACATTTTTCACAGTTGCTGTCATTCTCGCTAGCTGCCGTTGCCCGGAAATAGTCATTTCTCATTGTTTTCTGCAGTTTTAGTCGTCTATCCATCCGTTTCCTTTATTCCAGCTTGATGCTATTGCCAGAACTCCCCTTCGTTGACATCATTCTTAACCCATTCTATTGCAACCCAGGACTGACCTTTCCAATCGTTTTGTTGTTGTCCGACCCCTCTTTCTTGCTGACATCACCTTAGCCAACGTTCTCTCATCATCCCTTGTTATTTTCGTTGTTGTCCTACACTGGGAAAATAACTGTCTTGTTGTATTATGCTTACAAATAATCTTTTTCATCCTCGTGCCATCTTGCAAATCTTTCTTGCCACCACCTTTGGATCTACTCCTAATTGCATGTAGTATTGTGTTGTATCTGTTGCTATTTTAGGTTTCAGAGTGTAGTGTTGTATTTTCCCTTTCAAGTGAGTTGGTTGTAACCATTTATTTCTTTTCAATAATAATATTTTCTTTTTCTATTGTGGTTTGTGTTACCTTCAATATCATTTAGTATCAGAGCTAGTTTAGCCCTGCTCTTATCCTAAGGTTTCTAGCATCCACTATACCCAAGCCTGTCCAGCGAAGGATTCTATTGAAATTACAGTATAAGGATGCTAGTGTCTATCTCGTATCAACCTCGATAATCTACACAAGCTTGAAAAAGAAGAAGGAATGATGATTGAATTTGCTAACATTAACGAGGATTGGCGTAAGCCATTGATAAAGTATTTACAAGTTGGAAAGCTGTTAGAAGACAAGTCTGAGGCATATCACATCACGAGAAGAGCTATGTCATATGCTCTAGTGGGTGAAGTCTTTACAGAAGTTCATTCGATCAGATGTGGCTGTGATGCCTAAGCAGGGCTGAACCACTGAATATCGTCAAAGAAGCACATGTTGGATTGTGTGGGGCTCACCAGTCATAGCCAAAGATGAAAATGAAGATTAAAATACTGAATTATTATTGGTTAGTGATGATATTCGATTTTATGGATACAGCTAGAAGGTGTTACCTTTATCAAGTGCATAGGGTGATCTTATACCAACCTCCGTATGTGCTGCACCCAACCGTCACCTCATGGCCATTCAAGTGTTGGGGCATGAACATAATAGGTCCGATAGAACCTCCATCCTCTAATAGACACAGATTTCTTCTTGCTGCTACGAATTACTTCTTCAAGTGGGCAGAAGTAGTGCCATTATGAGAGGTTACAACATAACTTGTTCTCCAATTTTTTAAAAGTGAGATTGTTTACCATTTTAGTGTTCCACGCAGAGCTATTTTCTATAATGCGACGACCTTCAAGAGCACAAAGATCAACAACTTTGTCAAACAACATGGGATAGACTGAAGATACTCTACAATTTACTATTTCAGGGCGAACGAACTAACCGAGACCTTTAATAAAACTCTCGTGCAAATTTTAAAGAATATATTGGATGACAATAAAAGAAGATGGAATGATAAACTGTTAGAAGCTTTGTGGGCCTGCTAGGCAATATTCAGAACTCCCACTCAATGTACACCCTACGCAATTGTGTATGAGTCTGAGGCTGTACTGCTGTTAGAAGTCTTGACACTATCTCTTAGAGTCACCATCACAAATCAAATTACAACAGAAGAAAGCGCTAAACTCAGACTTGAAGAATTAGAAACTCTTGAGGGAAAATGATCACAAACACAACAAAATTTAGAACTTTATCGAGCAAGGATGGTACAGGCTCATGACAAATTGGTTTGCCTAAGGGCGTTCAAATTTGGTGACCTCCTTCTTGTTCCTAAAGACCTTTTCTTGCACATCGCAAAATAGGTGAAAAATTCAAACCAACTTGGGAGGGATCATTTTTCATGGAAAAGGTCTATTTAGGAGGATCTTACTAACTGGTGAATTTTTCGTGGTGAAAGACCTATGTTACCGGTTAATAGCCTGTCGGCACAATTTTAGGGTGGGTCGTCTTATGGAAGCTATTAGTCTATTGAATGGAAATCCCGTCACCCACTTCGGAGGTACATTTAGTTTATATGTATATATATATATATATATATATATATATATATATATATATATATATATATATATATATATATATATATATATATATATATATATATATATATATATATATATTCAAGTTTAGAAAAATATGAAATCAAACTGATCCTATATCTTTTAAAGTTTAGATGAAAAAACACTACACCTCATGCTATGTATCTATCCCGAAAGATAAATACAAGACTTGATGTTGAGGCTCAATCAAACAAAGTAAGAAATATATGAAATTTGTTTGGTCTGCGAAACCATTTTATTATAACCCGACAAGTTCCCCGATTTAATATGAAAAATCAAATAGGGTTTATATTAAGCTGGGTTTAGAAAAGCTTTCTATAAGGGTAAGCCCATATAGTTAATTACATCCTAGATAATTGTGGTCACCAAGGAAAACACCCAAAAAATCAAGGTATATCATCTTCAATAATTTTAAAGGATAGAACTTTTTAACGAGATCAGACAATAAGGTGTGAAAGGGGAATGACTCAAATTTAGAAAATTTTATTTTTGGAATCCAAAGGAAGAAGAACTAAGGGATGTCATAGATCTAGAGGATAACCTCGGTAACTTCCTAAAACTATCCTACTGTTTCACTTTAGTTTTGGAAATTATAATTATTGAATGTTTCATCCTGTCAATTTTATTAATTAGGGCTTACATTTGTCTAAAATGATCACACAAATAGCCTGAAAGATGTGAGGATTTATGTCCTAACAAATGACAAACTCAGAATCCTAAGGCAAGTTAGGGCTTATATTGTATAACAGAACCATACAAAGGCCTAAAGATTAGTTAAGGAATTATGTTGCATAAGCAAACAATCTCGAAGTCCTATGGATTGTTTTTTAATTCTAAGGAATGGTTTAGCTCGTATAAGCAGTCTTTACTATTGAAGATGGCCATGCTGCCTAAAATGCTAGCTGCAAGCTACTCGTCGTGGCGAGTTCAAGTTTTCTAATATGTCAAGTCATTATGTCAAATCAAAATTTATTAAGGTTCATGGTTATTTAAATTTTATGGGGGATGTTAAAGTTGATTAAAACGACATCGGTCAGGATTTTACGGTTCCCTCATTCCGACACCATTATTTTCTTTCGGATTCATTTAGTCCAGATGAATTTACTAAACTTAACTTAATAAGTTCCAGACTTTTATTTAGACCATGAGAAATCTCGTTAGCAACCATAAGTTACCTCCTTCGAGATTGCTAAGCCTAAGTATGGGCTAATTATCACTTGATGTTTTATTTATAAATTATATAGGTAAAGACCCTTAGGGGCAATTTGGTCTAATTAAGAAACTTAGCACTTTGATTTTAAAGATGGGCTTGTACTCTTTAAAAAAAAATTAAATTAGTTATAGATTATTTTCTAAATCTCATTAAATAAAATTTTGATTAAGCCTAGTTCACTACTAAGCTCTTAAAAATTAATGGGCAAATTTGTAATTCTAGAAAAGGATTTAAATATTTATACCTTTAATCATTATCATGAATCATAACTCATTTCAAAACCATTAATTGGGGCTTAAAATCAGTGAGTTATGGTCTTCCAAATTCAAACCCCTCACCTTAATATCTTTCTTATTTAAATATCCTTCCAAATTTCATCAATTTTAAGAAAATTACAAATTTATCCTTTACAAGACCAAAGTGAGGTTGGTTACTACCATTTATCCGTTTCATATTCCAATCATCAAAACTTTGCAATTAAGATTATTTGTTTCCCATTTAGCCCTTTGAGCCTATATATTAATTATGCCTTGAATTCCAAAATTACCCTTTTATAAGACCTTAATACCCTATAATTTATTAGATTAGACTCAAATGACTTGAAAATTTCATGTTACCCCACTTATTGGTTAATTAGAACATCAAAGGAGAAAATGTGATTTTTCTGAATGCAAAAATAGGATTTTCAATGAAAATTTAATAACTCAACCAAACAAAACTTATGTTCTAAATGAAATTATTGGAAGCTTACCTAGGTTAGAGCACCACTTGGACCAATTTTCATGATTTTTAGAGGTTTAATTTAATTATTAGAATTATTTGTTTATTTTGAGCATTAATTAAATATAAAATATTATTTAAGTAGAAAAGTAAGTTTTATATTTTTATTAAATCTCTCTGAGTCCAGGGAAACAAATGAAATAAATTCCATCTTTTTGTGATTTATATTTAAATTATTGGAAATATTTTAGTGAAAAATTAAAGAAAATTCATTTTTAAGCCTTTAGAATTAATATCTTGACTTAGAATTATTTTAATTGATTCCAATTAATTAGGAAGCTAAATGTGACATTTTAGTGTGTTTTTACAATTTTGCAAGTTTTATGATTTTTAATTAATTTTTAATTATTTAAATGCCCAAAAATAGTTCAAAATGAAGTATTTATTTTATTCCATATTTTATTTTTCTTAGGTTCCTCTCATCATAAGGAGCTCCCAAAACAAATTTGGTAATTTTTTAATGTAGTATTTTAATTTTTGTAATTATTTTAATGCAAAAAATATAATTTCACTTGATTAATCCATTTGAATGATCAAATTAACTCCAACTGACTTGAAACTTTTCTGGGGAGCTTCTCTGGCATCAAGTTACAGTGGAGAATGATTTTTATGTCATTTATATTTGTAATTTTCTCCAAGTTAATTTTATTTCATTTTTTACGGTTGGTGATAATTAAGATTATTTTTTATCAGTTAAACCAAGTTTAAATTTTTTCTAGGGTCCTCTAACCACAGTGAACCTACAAAAATAAGTTTTGCATTTTTCTGGTGAGTATTTTAATTTTTAGAATTATTTTACCAAAACAGGGACCATTAACTTGAAAATTAGATAACTTGGGTTACAGATGCCCACGGACCTCAGAAAAAACAGGGGAGATGATGCGACTTTTTTATATGCTTAATTTTATATATTCTATAGTCACAATGATATAAATGCAAGTATACATATCGCTTAAGTAATAAAAGACTTTCTGATTAAGCCTCGAATATCAATCCCACGAGGAAGTGAGGAAAGATGTCCTTAGTCAAATTCCAATCTACTACTATTAGTTCTTAGTTTGGAATGACAATTAAAATGGTGTTTTATATAGAAACTACTCCTAAATGTGAATGTTAAATGCAAGGATAGTAATTATTCCTAAATGTTAATATTACTTTTAAAATAGCCATTTTTCGATGAGTTGGTTTGGAGAACTTTAAGATGTTAAAAACTACTATTCTTTTGTAGTGAATTGGATAATATAAAGGAATGAGATACATTAAATATTGTATGTGCCAAATAGAAGCAATTTTAATTCTCTACCCTGATTCAGAGTTATTGAAAATCATTGACTAATCTTAGGTTTAGTCCCTAAATCAGTGGCTAGGCTAGGGGGACACTGGCTCCCACTCCAGAGCTCCCACTTCTCTTCGCCTGAAGGCTAACTCTCGCTTTAGTTTTTAACACTAAGATTGAATTGGGGATTTTTAGGTTATTACCCTAGAAATCTCTAATTCTACACCCAACAAAGTATATTTCCCTTTTTATTTAAACTTAATCTCATGAACGAAATACTCCTTCATGGACTTAAATTTGATTCTCACTCTGTTGTAGAACTCATACTCCATTTCTCGGATCATAAGTTTCACAACATATTTTAACAATTTAATTTGTCAGATTGAAAAGTAAATTAAGAGCGGAGTTGAAAAAACATCACAATTTATAATTAAAGCTTCTTCTAGCATGCATCCCAATATCCTAAACATGAATCCTACTCATTGCAAAAAAAAAAGTAAAAGAAAAATAACGACATAATCTTCTCATGCCACTATTTCCAAAAAAAAGAGGAAAGAGTAAGAGAAAAACAAAACAAAGCACGAAGAAAACACAATGAAAAACTTCATTAAATCAAAGCAAATTCACTAGATAAGTGTTTACAAAATCATAAGATAATGAAGAACACAATACTTAGTTTTATCCCCTTGAAAGAAAGATGAAAATCTATCCCACAAAGTCTCTTGATGATCCATGCAATGCTAGAACGTTCCCTCACATATTCTCTCAAAATCCCCTCACCAATCTCTCCAAAAAGGTAGAAATCTACATTTCTACTCTTATTCTAAGATCTCTAAACATTCTCCACATTTTCTCACTCACACACACCACACACACCTTTTTATGACATAAAGCACTTTATTATAGTGTAGGGACAGATTCCCTAAGAGATGCCTCAAGAAACCCTCCAAAAAGTGTCCAAATACATTGAATATTTTAGAAATTCGCCCAACAACGCCTCCAATCCATCCCGGGCACTGTCGGCGCCGCTTTGGCTTTATTTTCTGCTCTTTGGCACTATCGTCACCCACTCTACACAACTCCACCATTTTGCTTTGTTTGGCTTCGTTTTAGCTCTGTTTCATTCCGTTTCAGTTGCATTGCATTCCTAATAGATAGACCTAAAAGATAAGCATAAGAAATACCTTTCTTTAAAGTATAATTTCGTTCAAAAATGTTGGACAAGTGTAAATGATATTAAACATAGAAATACATATCGAAATGTGTCAGGACAAAATTTTCTTTCTTGCTTGTTTTTGCTCCAAATTTCATAATTTTTGCTTTTTTTTCTCCAAAACTCCATTTTCTGTACCTGAAACAAAAAATAAACAAATTACCATCCTTTGAAGTGAAATATCATTGAAAGTCATAAAATATAGACATTAAAAATATATGAAAAATTGTACATTTTTTAGGCGTATCAAAATCCCCCAAACATAACTGTTACTTGTCCTCAAGTAACCCTTTTACTACATAAAAATATGATTTAGAATATAGATTAACTTATAAACTCTTATATTTTAGTTTAAAAAAAAATAGTAAAATTTAAGAAAAACCTTTAATAACTTAGATTCAAAGTCTAAGTCTAAGAATACTTAGCAATGAACTTTAAGATTTTTGAATCTCTATTCATTTTAAGAAGAATTGCAATTTGTCATATTAAGGATTCTTAGAAAATTCATATGAAAATGAACTTCATGAAAAATTTACTAGTAATGCTATTAAAACTCTAATACAAGTTTAGAAAAAGTAATAAAACCTTTTCTTTAAGTTGATTCAAGTGAAGCCAATTTGTGATTAAGCATCTCCTCAAGCTTCTCCTCACTCATTTTTCTTTTCTTTTTCTCTATTTTATTTCTTTTTCTTTTTATTTCTTTTATTTATTTATTTTTTTCAAGTGAGGATTACTATATCTGGATAGCCTCTAATAATTTTGAACTTTACTATCCTCTTCTTAAAGTCAAAACTCCTTACCTTCCTTCACTTTATAAATTAATATTAGTTTATGATTTTTCATAAAGTTTCATTCTTTTCTTTTTACATGAAACTTTAAAATTCTTAATACTTCAAAAATACAATTTTCCTTACTTTTAAATAGAAAAACATAAACTTATCCTTTCATACTAAATATCTTTAACTTTAGAATTAATCTTCATTATTAAAAACTTTTACCTAAATTTACCATAATATTTATAAACATAAATATAGTCATTTAAAGTTAAAGACCAATATCCAAGGTCATGTTAAATTAATTTTAAAAATATTGTTAATTGAGGAAAAATTAAATTTAGTTTACTTCTATTTAAAAGAAATATTTTTTCTTGCAAAATTGTATTTTTAAATATTTTACACTTGATTCCATAAAATGTAGCAGAAAGAAAAAGTCAAAGTTGAATCTACTGACTACTACAACATCCTATAAAATTTAAATATATTGATAATCAGGATAGAATGACTGCAGAAGAAAGTAAATCTGGCCTAAAACATGCTTGCAATAATATTAAACTAAAAGAAAGTATATTAACTTTAAAATTTATTTTTCTTCCTACCTCCAAACTTGATTTTTAACATGTATAGCACTTAGTGCAGAAAATATAAGTAGGAAGAAAAATAGTTTAGAAATTCTATCTACCACAAATGTCCATAAAAAATATCTTCAATTATTTATCAGGATAGAAAACATGTAGTAGAGAGTAAATCTAAACTAAACATGTCAGAATGAAATTAACTAAAGAAAAGCCTAACTAGCATAACATGTATCAGCTTTGAAATATAAAAATGCTCTTCAAGTATTATAAAATTGTAACACAAACACAAACAAACAAACAAAATAAATGAGGTTAATTCTTCCTCAATCTCACGCATCTTACTAACTTACTTCCAATTTCTAACATAATCACTACACAAATATATTGGGTACTTATAAATGATTTTATAGATTCTAATCCCAGAGATAAGTTTATCCCTGATATATTGGTTCTCGAGCACCAACCCCAGGTATCACCATATCCCATTAATTACGCACCTCTAACAGTTATAAGGATAGTGTATTATCATCCACATTTACTCATCAAATAGGTTCGCAGCTCCTATCAAATGAAAACAAAGTCAGAGAAAGGAAGTAACAAATTGAGATGGAACTGTAATTGTTAGAATTCATGATATCTCTTATAAAACTCAAGTTCGGGTGAGACCCGAATTGTAGTGGACTCGTCAATCCAACTACTACAAGAGAACATACAAGTCTAACCATAATAAGAAGTTAAGAAATCACCTCCCTCATGACAAATAAAAAGCAAATTAAACCATTAATAATCCAAACATCTACCAATCATCAATCAAACTGATCAATCCACACTAAAGAAAATACAGTACACACTGATCAATCCACACTAAATCAAAATACACTAATAACTATGGGTCGCCTCCCATAAAGCGCTTGGTTTCACATCGCTAGCCCGATAAAAGATTCCACCTGGATCAAAATTCCAATTAAGTAGTACTTGATCAATAACCCAATTTTTTCCAGTTCCAGGGATTCCTACAAAGTCCTCAAATTTAAAATTTTCTTTCAGCTCTTTCTTTTTGGATTGATTCATATATTTGTTCCTCATATTTCCTTCTAGATCCAATATTCTTCAAGTAATTTTCTATATTTTCATATTAATATCATCCTTGAAATTTATAAGAAATGGATATTTAAATGATACTTCATGATCTCCTAAATTTTGAATCAGATTCTCTCTAGATAATTTAGATTCTGGATCAAATTCTTCTAGGTTATTCTTGTTTCTTAAGTTATCTTCTAATTCTTCCCCTTAGTACTGAGGAAATGGTGGAGGTGGTCTTTCTATTGTATTTCTAATTCCTCAAAAATTTCTTCCATTGGTCTTTCAATATCCTTATCCTCATCTCTCAACTCAAAGTTCTTTTGAAACATATCCTTGAATTCTCTTCTAAATATTAGTTTGACAACTTTATATTGCTCTTCATTCATCTCTTTAGAATTTATCTCAGGGTCACTAAGTAAAATTTTTGGGGGGTAACTGTTATTTGCATTAATAATCTGCCCCAGCATTAGAATCTCATTCATTTTGTCTGTATACCACGAGATATGCCATTCAACGACTTTGAATAACTCTTTTATAGGAGATCTTTTACTAATTTCATCATTCAATTCAGGTTCATCTTGTGATTGAGTCAAATATGAAGATATAATGACTGCTGGTGTAGATGAATTCTCTAAAAGGGTAGGCTTTAAAATTATATGGGGTATATTCATTTTAAGTTCATGAGATTTTTCAACAGATGGAATTAAAAGTTTACTATTTTCAGTAACGTCCATCATTTTTGCACCTCTCCTGAACATACATTCAGTCTTCTTTAAACAACATTTTAAACTCATCTTGAAAGTCCATTTTGATCTCATCTGCTAACTTAATCGCAAAACTTTTTTGGAAATGGTCTTTATTTAGATAACCAATTTCATCCTTAAAAAAATAATCATTATCTTTTCTCTCAACTGGATACTTCATAGCCGTTAAAACATCAAAAGTGACTTCTTGGTCATTAATATTCATAATCAACTTTTCTTTTTGCACATCTATCATAGCTTATCTAGTAACAAGAAAAGATCTCCCAAAAATAATGGGATATTCTTTATTTTCTTCCATATCTAATACAATAATGTCCATAGGAAAGATAAATTTTTCCACTTTAACAAGCACGTCTTCTATAACTCCTTTTGGATAAATGATAAATCGATCAACTAACTGAAGGGTCATAGTAGTGGGAGAAATATCGGCTAAACCTAACCTTTTAAATATAGATAGAGACATCACATTAATGCTCGATCTTAAATCACATAAAGCTTTTCCACACAATCTTTCTCCAAATACACAAGGAGTTGTTAAGCTAGAAGGATCTTTAAGTTTCTTTGGAAGCTTTTTCTGAAATATAGCACTGCACTCCTCAATTAATGCAATTGTCTCGTAATCTCTGAATTTCCTTTTTTTATTTAATATCTCCTTCATAAACTTTGCATAACTTGGCATCTATTTCAAAGCTTCAGTGAAAGGGATATTTATCGTTAACTTCTTAAGTATGTCCATGAACTTTGAAAATTGTTTATGCAACTTATGCTATCTAAATCTTTGAGGAAATGGATGTGATAGTCTTTCTAAATTGAATTTAGTTGGAGATATTACTTTTTTCAGATCCTTGGAAAAATGTTCTTCGGGTCTTTTTTTTTATTTTATTTCTCTCAGAGCTCCTTTCTTTTTTCTGACCACATCCTCTATCTCTCTTCCACTTCTTAATTGAACAACTTTTACTTATTCATTATTGTTCTTTTTAGGGTTGATCTCAGTGTTACTAGGAATTCTTCCTTTGGGTTTATTGCTAAGTGAATTAGCAATTTGTCCAATTTGAATCTCTATGTTTCTAATTGCAGCATTTTGACTTTACAATTGGTTTCCTATTTGTAATACAACTTCTTCTATAGACATCTTCTTATCCTCAAATTGATGATCATTGTAAGAGTATGGTGGATATGAAGGTCTATAGTTTGTGTTCCCTTGATTATTCCAACTTCCATTAGGATTTGCATGATTATTTTCCTATTGTTGGTTTCCACCCCAAGTAGTGTGATTCCAGTTAAAATTCGGATGGTTCTTCCAACCTAGGTTATAAAAGTTAGAATATGTGTTAATTATGGTATTTAAAGTCTCATATTATAAGTTAGACTCAATCATATGCCCTAATGGACTGTCCTCACTTACTAGAGTAAATTGAGGCTAGTTCATTCCAAATTGGTCAAACTTCCTTGATATTGCAACAACCAGAGATATAAGAATTGCAATCGCATCTGTATCGTGAACATTGTCTACATTTTTAGGATTTACCCTTGTAGAAGGCCATTGAAATTCGTTTGTTGCCATTTATTCAATTAACACATATGCTTCATTAAATAGTTTTGACATTAATGATCCACCAGTAGCAGCGTCAATTATAAACCTTAGGGATTCTACTAATCCATTGTAAAAAGTTTGAATGATTAACCAATTGGGCATAACATGGTATGGACACTTTCTTAGGAGTTCCTCAAATCTTTCCCAGACTTCATATATTGATTCCACTTCATACTGACAAAATGAGATAATATCGTTTCTAAGTTTAGTACTCCTTGAAGGTGGAAAATACTTAGTTAAGAATTTCTGAGTTAACTCCTCCCAATTTTTAATAGAGTCAGGTGCTAATAAGTATAACCACATTTTAACCTTATCCCTTAGTGAGAAAAAAAAAGCCTTAGTCTAACAGCATTGTCTAACATGTCGTTATAATGAAATGTTGCACAAAGTTCTAGAGAATTGGATAAGTGTAAATAGGGATCCTCCAAAGGAGTTCCCCCAAACTGGTTATACTTTGGCACTCGGATAATATCATGATTTATTTCAAATGAGTCAGCTTCTACGACATGGGTTTTTTATACTTAAGTGAATTTCATCTGTCGTAAGATTTATGATGATTTTCCAAGTTATTATTTTCAATGTTTTCCATTTCCATTTCTGGTTCTTCAAGCTCTTTCTATTTTTTGATTTTTTTCTTTTTCTTAACACAGGATCATAAGACACAAGTCTTGCAGATCATTTATTTCACATATGCAACAAAACAAACAATACATTAACAATTAAACAAATAAAATAAAAGATATATTCAACACAACAAAACATTTTCACAAACATCTTGTTTTTCTCACAAACAGTTTTTTCACAATATTTTTTCATACAACTAAGAAAAAAACTTTGCACACAAAAATAGGTTTTACAACACTACAGTTTTTCAAGTCTAAGCATAATTACTTCAACAAAAACTCTCCTAAAGTTCTTACCGAAGCTTCCTTGACAACGACGCCAAAAACTTGATTCGACTTTTTTATATTCTTAATTTTATTTATTCTATAAGTTACAAAGATATAAATGCAAGTACATATATCGCTCAAGTAATATAGGACTTTCTGATTAAGCTCTGAATATTGATCACATGAGGAAGCGAGGAAAGATGACCTTAGTCAAATTCCAATCTACTACTATTAGTCCTTAGTTTGGTATGTCAATTAAAATGGTGTTTTATATAACAACTACTCTAAAATACGAACGTTAAATGCAAGGATAATAACTATTCCTAAATGTAAGTATTAATTCTAAGGATAACCCTTTTTGGATGAGTTGGTTTAGAGAACTTTAAGATGTTAAAAACTATTATTCTTATGCAGTGAATTGGATAATATAAAGGAATGAGATATATTATTGTATGTACCAAATAGGAGCAATTTTAATTCTCTACCCTGATTCAATGTTATAGAAAATTATTAGCTAATCTTAGGTTTAATCTGTAAATCCATGACTAGTCTAGGAGGATACTAGCTCCCACTCCAGAGCTCCCACTTCCCTTCTGCAGAAGACTAGCTCTCACTTTAGTTTTTAAACACTAAGAATAAATTGGAGATTTTTGGTTAGTCAACCTAGAAATCTCCAATTATACACCAAAAAAAGTATATTTACCTTTTTATTTGCACTTAATCCCATGAACGAAATACTCCTTCATGGACTTAAATGTGATTCTCACTATGTTGTAAAACTCATACTCGATTTTCCGGATCATATGTTTTACAACATATTTCAACAATTTAATTTGTCAGATTGAAAAATAAATTAAGAGTGGAGTTGAAAAACCATCACAATTTATAATTAAAACTTTTTCCAGCATGCATCCCAATATTCTAAACATGAATCCTACTCATTGTAAAAGAAAATTAAAAAGAAAATAACAGCATAATCTTCTCATGCCACTATTTCCAAAAAAAGAAGAAAGAGTAAGAGAAATACTTCACAAAGCATGAAGAAAACACAATGAAGAAATTTATTAAATCAAAACAAATTCACTAGATAAGTGTTTACAAAATCATATGATAATGAAGAATACAATACTTAGTTTTTTTTCCCCTTAAAAGAAAAATGAAAATCTCTCCCACAAAGTTTCCTGTTGATCAATGCAATGCTAGAACATTCCTTTACATATTCTCTCAAAATCCCGTCGCCAATCTCTCCAAAAAGGTAGAAATCTATATTTCTACTCCTATTCTAAGATCTTTAAATATTCTCCACATTTTCTCACTCACACACACCACACACACATTTTTCTGGCATAAAAGCACTCTATTATAGTGTAGGGATGGATTCCTGAGAGATGCCTCAAGCAACCCTCTAAAAAGCATCCAAATACTTTGAATCTTCTAGAAATTCGCCCAACACCACCTCCAAACCGTCTAGGGCGCTATTGACACAATTTTGGGTGCTTTCGGTGTCATTTTGGCTTCATTTTCTGCTCTTTGGTGTTGTCGGCACCGACTCTAGCGCTGTCGACCCCCACCTTGCGCAGCTCCACCATTTTGCTTCATTTGGCTCCGTCTTTGCTCCATTTCACACTGTTTTAGTTGCGTTCGGTTCCTAATAGATAGACCTACAAAATAAGAATAAAAAGAACGTTTCTTTAAAGTGTAATTTTATTCAAAAATTTGTGAGAAGTGTAAATGAGATTAAACATAGAAAGACATATCAAAATGTGCTAGGACAAACTTTTCTTTCTTGCTTGTTTTTGTTCCAAATTACATCATTTTTGCTTTCTTTCTCTAAAACTCAATTTTCTGTATATGAAGCCAGAAATATACAAAATAACTTCCTTTAAAGTGCAGTATCATTGAAAATCACCAAATTTAGGCATTAAAAATATATGAAAAATTGAACATTTTTTAGGCGTATCAAAATATACCTAACAACAGATACATCAAAAGCCTTATGGTCCCATATCATGGTGAAATGTTTATTCAAATGGAGATTTTAAATAAGAAAAACACTATTTAAATAATTTAAAATAATGCATGCATTATAAATACATGAAACTATTTCCACATTGTTCTCCTCTATTCACTGAGCAAGAGGGTATTTTTATTTTTTTATGATTTTTCTACACAAAGATATGTATTTTTAAAGTTCTGAATTTTAAATAAATCAAGAAAATTCCCATTTTCCTACATAAGTGTTGCAGTGTCATGCAATCCTCAGCGTCTCCAAACTTTCCACGTGGTGTGCTCCCATTTGACGCCGCCTCTTGAGTTAGCTGCCACGTGTCTCCAATGTACTGGTTGATCTTCTCATCCAGCACAATCAGATCCCTCCGTTTGATAAATGTGTGATCCAATGGCTACGAGTCATCATCCCCAAATCCATTGCTCGAGAACCATCCACATTCAAACCTTAATATCTCTCTCGATACTACACCAAATTAAGTGAGGTTTTTTTCTATCAAATCATCTTGACTAGGAGAACATATCCATAAGTTAATCAAGCCTTAAATAAATTTTAAAAGCATGGAGAATCAAATGAAGCTTGGTTTAGGGTTAGATTTCAATACATTTGCCCAAGAAATGTGGCCTCAATTGGGTGCTTCCAAAAGATTGCCTTGAGTCCAAAGAGCTCTTAGGTGAAGCCTCAAGCCATCATGAAATGCCTAGGTATGATGTCAACCAAGGCCGATTTAGGGGTTCAATCAAATTCCACCCTAGGGTGGTTTGATGATGGGGCTTTTATGAGGAATCTTCTTCTTTCACTTTAGGATGGTGTGGGAGCAATTAATTTGGATTTGGCGTAGTCTAGAGGGATGACCTATTTTGGGATTGATTTTGAGCTCCAAAATTGAGCTCAGGCAGTGGGTTTGAGGGCTTAAAGATGGTTGGATTAAACATGGTTGGTCTTGAAGAAGCTCTGGTATCAATTTGACAGAGTCTCTTAAGGAATTTCAAGCTCTCCCCACTTCGTCATAAAGGGTGAAATTAAATACAAATGGTCCCTCCCAAGTTGGCTCAAATTTTTCACCTATTTTGCTGCATGCAAGTGTAGGCCTTTTGAGCGCAAGTTCAAGGTCACCCACTTTGAATGTCCTTAGGTGGACCAATTTGTCATGGGCTTGTACCATCTTTGCCAGGTAAAGCTCCAAATATTACTGTGTTTCTAGTCGTTTTCCCTCAAGACTTTCCAGTTCTTCAAGTCTGAGTCATGCACTTTCTCATGTTGTGATTTGGTTGACAACAATAACTCTAAGAGACGGTGTCTGAACTTCTAGTGGTTGCACGGTCTCGGACCCGTACACGAGCATATAGGGTGTACACTGAGTGGGAGTCCTGAAAATTGTCCAGTAGGCCCATAAGGCTTCTAATAGTTTGTTTTGCTAATCCCTTTTGTTTTCATCTATTATTTTCTTCAAAATATGTACCAATGCTTCAGCCAGACCATTTGCTCTGAGATAGTAAATCTTAGAGTATCTCCAATCTATCCCATGCCTTCTTTAAATTTTTGGCTTTTGAAAATTATTCTTTGTATAAAAAGTTTTGATCTTTGTGCTTCTGAAAGCTATCCCATTATCGAAAACTATTCTTTGTAGTACTCCAAAATGGTAGACAATTTGGCTTTTGAAAAATTGAATGATGTGTTGTGCCGTAAATTTACGTAACGGTACTGCCTCTGCCCATTTGGAGAAGTAATCTGTAGCATAAAGAATAAACCTGTGTCCTTTGGAAGATGGAGGGTCTATCAGACTTATTATGTCTGTGCCCCAACACTCGAATGACCAAGAGGCAACAGTTGGGTGTAGCACATTCGGAGGCTAGTGTAAGACCACCCAATGCACTTGGCATTGATGACATTTTCTGGCTGTATCCATGCAGTCGGACATCATTGCTGGCCAATAATACCCGAGTCTTTTGATCTTCATTCGTATTTTTGGCCCTGACTGATGAGCGTGACACAATTCGACATGTCGACTTCTTTGACAATATTATGTGCTTCGGCTCTGCTCAAACACCGTAGCCACATTTGGTCGAATGAACTTCTGTATAGAACGTTTCCCACTAGGGCGTAAGACATGACCCTTCTTGTGATATGATGTGCCTTAGACTTGCCTTTTGGCAGCCAAATATTCTATTAATGGCTTGCGCCAATCTTCATTGATGTTTTCAACTTTATTTATTGTTTCTTCTTTTCCGAGCTTATGTAGAGTTTCAAGGTCGATCTAAGAAAAGACTCATCTTCCTTGCACTGTGATTTCAATAGAATCCTCGGGGGACATGTCATTTCCTTAGCAAATTTTGCTAGAGCGTCAACATGGGCATTATCTCCCCTAGGAATCCGGTAGAAAGTCACATCGGGGATCTGCTCCAGGAGCTTCATCGTGTACTGATGGTATTCTGCTAACCTTAGTTTCAAAATTCTGTATTGACGGTGACTTGCCAGATGACGAGTTGGGAGTCGCCATAGATGATAATGTTCGTTATATCCATCGAGATTGACATTCCCAGTCTAGTGATTAAAGCTTCATAATCTACTTCATTGTTGGTGCACAACTCCGTCAGGTGGTATGAGAACCTCAACATACCCTTATCTGGTGTGATAAAGATCAAATCAATCCCTATTTTTCCTGGTATAACTATGCCTGATCCTTTATCTTTTCTAGCTGACGAAGCACCATCGAAGTACATCTCCCAGCGTTGCGCACTGGAGAATTCTATTTGTAGTATTTAATCGTCTGGTAACTTATTATTGAGAGAGGACCCAGCTGGTAGTGGGTGTGCAACGAGAAAGTCTGCTAGTATCTGTCCCTTGATAGCATGGAGGGAACAAAAGTTATATCAAATTGCAATAAGATCATTGACCATCTTGCTAAACGTCCGGTGAGTGTTGGTCGGGTCATCAGATATTACAACACATTAACTTTCGAGATTAGTGTAATCTTATGAGAAAATATGTAATGTCTAAGCTTTTGAGTGGCAAAAATCAATGCCAGACAATGCTTCTCAATAGGTTGATACCTTATCTTTGTCAATATTAGGAGAAGACTCAAGTAGTAGAGTGCATTTTTTTTACTCTCATCTTTGACTTGGGCTAAAAGGGCTCCAAGAGAGTCATCTAAGGCTGTGGTATAAAGTATCAATGGTTTCCCTGGAATAGGGGCTGCCAAGATATGAGTCATTAAATGTTGTTTAACGTCCTCGAAAGCCCGCTGGCATTTTTCTTCCCAAATAAATTTGGCATCCTTTTTAATTAAAAGTGAGAAAGGCTGACACCTACCTACGAGATTAAAAATAAAACATCTCAGATATGCCAACTTATCCTGGAAAGAATGTGGATGTTTCAAGGTTTTAGGAGGAGGCATTTCTAAGATAGCTTTAATTTTATCCGGGTCGATCTCGTTTCCCTGATGACGGACAATGAATCCTAGGAATTTCCCGGAAGTAACGCCAAAAGCGCACTTTAAGGGATTCATTTTAAGGTCAAATCGTCATAACTGTTGAAACACGATCCTCAAATCATACAAATGGTCTATTTTTTGTTTACTTTTGACGACCAAATCATCCACACGGTATTCTACTTGGTTGTGAATAAGGTTGTCAAAAATCTTCGTCATTGCACGGTGATATATTGCTCCGGCGTTCTTTAAGCCGAAAGGCATCACTGTGTAACAGAAAATTCCAATCGGTGTTCTAAAGGCTGTAAGTGCTGCATCCTCGGGAGCCATCTTAATTTGGTTGTATCTCGACGATCCGTTCATGAAGGAGAAAATTTCATGTGTTGAAGTGATATCCACTATCATCTCTGATATGGGTAGTGGAAATCATCATTTGGACATGCCTTGTTCAAATCTCTAAATTCAACACAAACACGGATCTGTCCATTTTTCTTCCTAACAGGTACAATATTAGCTAACCACGTGGGGTATTTCTCTTCTTTCACAAAGTTGGCGTCTATTAATTTCTTCACCTCGATGATGACTTGTTGTTCTATTTCCAAGCACATTCTCCTGGGAGCTAGTTTTACTTGGGTTATATTCTTGTCCGCCCCGAGTTTATGAACTACAATCTCTACTGACAGTCCTGACATTTCATCATAGCTCCATGTGAAGCAGTCTTTGAATTTTGTTAATACTTTCATCAATTCTGCAGATTCTTCGTCTTTGAGTAGAGAACTTATAAATGTAGGTCATTTTACTTGTTGTTCTTCAGTCACGAGGTTAATCTCTTTCAATTCATCAACGATAGATTTAATTTCCTCCTCAAATTCTGGGGGTGCATCTTCTATTGGTTGATCAGTAGATTCATCCTCTATATCAAGGCAATCCTCTTCTGACTCACAAGTAACAACCATGCAAAATTCATAATCATCGACTGATCCGACTGCACCATATCTGAGACTCTCTTTTGAATTTGGAGTTCAAATTTTACCATTCCATAATTTTTCAAAAAGTTGAAATTTATCTTTTGACATTTTGTTTGGTAAGTGTCCCTATTGAATTAACTTTTGAACATAAGGCGAGAAGTAACCAAAACACAAAGAGAATCATCATCTAAATTTATGTGTTTTTCAAGCTTAGTAGAGGTAGAAGCACGGTAAGATTTAATCGGTTTTGAATGAACACTACAAACTTCCTTGATCTCTAAACTCTCACTTTTTAAGGGAGAATCGGAGTAAGGTTCATAACATTCACATAGTGATTTATCCGATCATACATTGTTTAATATTCATTTTTCTTTGTATCTTCTAGGGATATCTCGTATTGAGGTCTCTTCTGTCTTTTCATCATTATCTCATCTTCAGAATTATCTTCATCACCAATATTGACAGTTGGCCTAGTACGTTCAACAATTAAATTATTCCTTCCTCATCCATGTCCCCGACCTCGACCTCAGGTGCGCGAACTAAAAGAACCTTCACCAACTCGTTGTAAGGGAGTGGTGGAAGATCGCTAAAGAGGAGTTGAATGGCTTCCTCTTTGTAATTTTTCTGAATCTAAATCTTTGTTTGTGATAACTTCACGAGAGAAGACAAACCTTTTTGGAGGCGCGTAGTAGGCAACATATTCGTGGATACCAACTTCATGCACTGAAAATGGTTGTAGGTCTCCTTTGATGCAATTTTATTGACCATCTTTGTAGTACTTGATACATTGGTGTAGAGATGATGGAACCATATTGTGTTCATGAATCCATGGTCGACCTAGTGGAGCGTTAAAAGAGGTCTCGGTGTTGATGATATGAAATTTAGCGGTTGTCACGAGTTCTCCAACCTTTATAAGTAATGTAATTGATCCAAGGGTTCTTTCTCCCTTTTGGTTGAATCCTCTTAATATCATTTTATCACCCGTAAGCTCTTGAGCTTTAATATCCAAATAGGCCAATGTTCGTAGGCACATCAAGTTAAGAGATGCTCCAGGATCTACTAAAACTTTGGACAACACAAATCTGTCGATGTTGACGGAGATGTAGAGTGGACGGTTGTGGTCGGCGGTACCGAGCAACAAGTCTTCATCTGTGAAGGTTACCCCAGGATGTTCTTTCAAAGAGCTAACTTCATTTGAGGATGTGCTGGCCAACTAAGCTAAGCAAATTTTTTGGTCAAGCAAAGCTGTAACTAGAGACTCTCTCATCTCCTATAACAGGATCAGAGCGTCGTAGATGCTTAATCGGGCCGGCAACTTCCTAAGATGGCTAGCACGTTGCAGTCTACTTTGTATGATCCTCTAATTTTATCATGATTATGTGGTTCGTCCATTGGTGGAGGTGGGTGTATCTCCTCTCGAGTCATTTTCTGCTTTCCTTCATCTATTGGAGCTGTTCTTGGTGGTATCATTGTTGAGATATCATTCTTGGTGGTATCTCCGCTCCTTAAGTTAACCTCTGTGATTTCTTCTTGTTGAGATGTCATTGTTGAATCTTTTAGTGTCTCTTCCTCTTTGTCAGAAAGATCTAGAGTGATGTTAAGCGGTGTACCGTGATGCTCGAGAATTGGCTCCTCGTTATCAGTGCTGTTGTAAACGGTGTCATTGATGTCTTCTTTGGACTTGACAATGAGTTCAACGAACTCAAGTATGATTTGAGGATCATTTTGGGGATCAAGATCAAAGTTAGATTGGGCAAAATTAGTTACATTATCACTAGAAATCGTTAAAACGTAGCAAAAATAACAATCATCATATTCATAAGACCCCAGAGGGACAAAGGGATAATCATACAAATTCAGGGGTTCGAGGATTTTCTTCCTCGAATCCGAGACAACCAATGTAGTAGAGGCGGTCCCTATCCTACCCCCGTGTTATCAATCTTTATAGTGATGCTTTTCTTCTTCTTCTTTGTCCTTAAAGATGACGGATCATCTGGAAAAACCGTCATCTCGGGCTTGGTATGTTGCGAACTCTGAATGGAGGCTTGTCTTGATGCAAAGTAGATTTTGTTCAGTATTTTCTTGGATGATCTACTCAAGACCTCATTCCATTCTTCTTCTCTAGTATACGCAAAAGATTGTTTTGATGGATCCTGTATTGTATTGAGGACCCTCTTGAGTTCATCCCAAGTTGTACTCCATCCATCTATTCCAATATACGGATCGATTGTGGAGATTGGCTCAAACTAAATCATATTTATGGAACCTTTTTCAGGTTCTTTTAAATATTATTTTGAGATTGTTATGTTCTCTTCTTTAAGGTACCTCTCGAGCCAGTCTTTAAAGACAAAGCATTTTCTATAGTGTGCCCAAGCAACCGGTGGTATGGGCAATAATTTGGTTCATTCTTCCAATCAACCTCTTCGGTCTTCCTCGGAACTGATAGTTTGAACTCCGGCTTCTTCATCGAACATCTGAATATTTTAGGTATAGCTTCATCTTTGAAAGAATACATCATTTTACGTCGCTCTGACATGTGCATTTTCGTATCCCCAGTTCGTGATGATCCTTGTTGAGGCGGTCGTTGGTTGGATTGGCTACTCTATTTCTGAGCGTACTGTGACGAAGACTGGCGAGGCTCTTCTGCATATATCTTTATCAGCTGCATTCCTTTGTCGATGGTCGCTACTACTTTTGATTTTTTTTCGAACACTCTGGTTACCTTAGCCTTTTCGTGTGGCTCCATGTGCTTTATTTCCTCTTGAAGACTGCTGAATTTATTGAGTAGCTTCTCGAAGGATTTGATGCTGAGTCCCTTGAGCATGAAAGCTACTGGCCCATGAATTCTCTTGAGTAGAATTTCAATCGCATGATGTTCCTGTAGCTGAGGTTCACATTTCTTGCTAAGGTTTGTCCACCGTAAAATGTAGTCTACCAAGGTTTCGTTAGGCTTTTGCTTTTCCATCATGTGCTCTCCAATAGACATTTGGTGTTGTGCCCCGACAAATCTTTTCACAAATAGCTGTTCCAACTCAGAAAATGTTTTAATTGACCCATCGGGCAAGTCATCATACCAATCAAAAGCAATTCCTGACAAGCTGCTGATGAATTGCTGGAAGAGTAGAGCTTCACTATTTCTCGTGTTGCCATACATGGCTCAGAAATGTGCTATATGTTGTCTGGGATTTCCAGTCCCATCAAATATCTTGAAGTTTAGGGCTACAAAACCCTTTGGGAAAGGCACGACATTGAATTCCTCCAGGTAAGGTCTACCCTTTAGAACCAACGCCCCACCCTCAGATTGGGTTAAGGCAACTTGAACTTTTTCAACCATTTGCTTGAATTCTTTTTCTAGTATAACACCTGATGGAGAATCCTTTCTATGTTGCCAGTCTCTATTTGCTAAAGTAACCTCTCTCCTTTCATCTGTGATGTGTAAGATTTCCAGCTGATTGATCTTTGAAGAAGCCAATTGCGGTGCTTGTGATTGCCCCTGAATGGTGGCCATAGCGATCATGGCTGCTGTCATTTCTTCTATTCTTTTCTCCAGTAAACTAACTTGCTCATCCCTTAAGAGGACAACCCTACACAGTTCATCTATGCCGTTCTCTTCGGTGTGAGGTTGAGCCTCGCACGTAGATGTGGTGGCTCTGGTTTCAATTACATGAACATCCATGAAAGCTTCCTCCAAGTAATCATTGTAATTAAAATTTTCATCGTCGTTATCAATGTAAACTCTGTGTTCTTGAGCTAACTCAGAAATCTTGATCCTGAGTTTCTCAACTTTCTCTTCAATTATTGGTTCCTTGATCGTTTTAAGATCTGGAGGACCCTGATGGACATCCTCTACTTGCTCCTCCATCACATTGGATACTATTGTAACGATGTCAGATATTTCAGACCCTAGTTTCATTTTCCTGTTGTTGTCTTGCGGGCTCACCAGACTGTATCGGTGCAGCAACCTTAGGTACCCATACCTTTTTCTTTTTCGACGATGATGTCTCAGGATGGAGTGTCTTAGTAGAAACATCAGTATGCCGAGGGAACATTTGCTCCCCATTGTTTAGACCGACTACAGTGTCAAGTAATCGTCTATCTTTGCCTTTGAGATTGTAGGAATATCTCCGTAATGGGTGACGGGTAAGATTTTCAGACCCGGTCTCAACATAACCGGTTGACGGCCTGCGGTCTTCGTAGTTGTATAATCAGTAGTAATTACTGCGGTATCAACCCTGTTCCTTAAACAGAACCAAACGGTGATGCGAGTTGGTGGCTCTCCAGTTGTCTGGTGAGACTGTCTGGCGGACTTGACATCCCTCAAATTTTCCTTCTTCATAAGATGGGAAATTGCATCTCCCACTCGTTTAAGAAACTCACTAACTGAACATCCTTCTTTGGTAGCTAGCATTTTGAAAACTGCACAAACTCGGGTGATAAGAGTGAATTTCGTTTCTTCCTCATCATGTCCATGAAGTGGTGGTAATGCGACGACAATTTTCTGGATACTCTTGTATCCATCGATATCCGTCTGAGAATGGAATTTACTCCCTCTTAGCAGTGGATAAATTTCTGTTAACACTTATTCAACTTGATGAGGCTCCTTCTCAGCGGGTGTCTCCTTAGGAGCCTGGGCTTTGATGACCCTCCAAACTCTTTTGTAGCGGTTCCTCTTTTGAGTTCGGGTCAGTAGTGTAGTACTTGAACTTCTTCCGATTTCAAACATGGGTGGTGGGATAGTTTATCCCTCAATAGGATCCTCAATACTCATTACTTCTTTCCCCTTAGCAGCAGCGGGGCTAGCAGGTTTGGCGGGTGCCGTGGCGGTAGTAGTTTTAGACTTCTTGTAGGCAGGGAAGTCTTGAAGGCAGTTTAGGTTGAATTCTGCAGATGGTTCTTGTATTTTCGGTGCGGCGATCTTCATCACTACAAATGGGGCTTTCCCGAGGATGACCTCGAGATCTTCAAAGATGGCTCCAAATTTGATGGTAGGAGCGAGGTTACGGGTTTCGTGGCTCGTTGGCAGGTTGCAGGAAAAGGTTAGTGTTGGGTAGTATATTGCAGCAGGCTTGAAAACAGAAAGTTTCGGGGTTAGCTATATGGCCAAAATCCACGTAATTTTTCGTGCAAGCACTGAAAGCAGAGGTTGATCTGTAGACCGGGCGGGTCATAATTTATAAGAATTTTTTTAAAATTTTGTTTAAGAAAAATCAAGTGGTGTAAAATATAATTAATGTAAGAAAATTTCAAAGTGCGCACAACACAACACAATTGGTTTAATTTGAAAAGTAGCAAATCTAACTTGGAAGAGAGATGTGAAGTATTTTAGGACCCAATGCGGGACCCATTTAGGGGCAGAAAATGCCCAGGTGTAACTAGTCCACCGACACACATATTGGGGGTCCGTCCTCACATGAATATTTAAAGAGTCCTTAATGGCCTTCTGAACCCCTCTATTCAAAGATGGTTGAACAGCTAGTCCTGAAGTCCAAGGAGTTAGCCGTACTTTCCTAAGACAGAAATGGGTAAAGTATGCCAACGAAAGAAGGGTAATTTGGTCCAAGAAGGACATGGACATATTACCGATGGTCTGAAGATTATATTTTTAATTTGTATGGAGAGAAAAGCAAGTCCCTAGTGGAGTCACCAGAAGGTGTCGGCACTATTTTTGGTTGGAGAGTTGCCTGTAAGAAGCTGTCGATCACCATAATCAAAATCCCGTTGCATGCTTCAGAAGGACATTTTAATATATATATATATATATATATATAGTTTTAGAAAAATATGAAATAAAACTGACCTCATATTTTTTATAGTTTAAATAAAAGAGCGATGTACCTCAAATCCTGTATCTATCCCGAAGGATAAACACAAGACTTGAGGATGAGGCTCAATCAAATAAACTAAGGTATATATAACATCCGTTTGGTCTGCGAAATCTTTATATTTGTCGACAAGTTCACCTATTTAATATAAAGAATTAAATAAAGTTTTTATTAAGCTGGATTCAGACATGCTTCCTATAAGGGCAAGCCCCTATAGTTAATTACATCTTAAATGACCAAAGTCACCTAAGAAGACTCTCGATAAAAATCAGGAAATATTATCTTTAAGGGGTTTCAAAGGGTAGGAATTTTCAATGAGATCGGGATAGGAGGTGCGAATGAGGATTGTCTCAATTTTTGAATATTTTGTTGGGGAGTCCAAAAAAGGAAGAATTAGGGGATGTCATGGATCCAGAGAAGAATCTTAGTGACTTCCCAAGTTATCCTAATATTTCGCTTCAGTTTTGAGGAGAAATATTTAGGTGTTTCATCCTGCCAATTTTATTTGTTAGGGGGAGTCTTTTTTGATTAATTTCCACTCTAAATAGAGCCTAATGTTGTTTTTTCAATAGTTTCTTCCAAAAGCATTCAAATTTGTCAAATCTTCTAGAAACAAGTCTTTCATCGACATTTACGCGATCGGTGCCCATTCAGACGATGTTGGTGCCAGTGGCTTGTCAACTCTCTATTAGTGGTGCCATGGGTGTTGGTTCTATCACCTTCGGTGCTGAGGATAGTTTGGCCTTCGTTCTGTAGTTCTGCACCGTCAACGTCCATCCTGGCGCCTTCGATGCTGAATGGGAGCTGACAGCGCCCATTTTGGCGTTGTCGGTTCCAGTGGCCCATGAACTCTCTGTTAAATGGCACTGCCGGTGCTGCTTCTGAAGCCTTGGGCATTGAGGACAGTCCAACCTCTATTTTTTAGTTCTACGACGTCAGCGTCCATCCTGGCACCGTCAGCGCTAAGTATTTCTTCAAAAACACCATTTTGACTCCAAATTCTATCCTTTTTTGCTTCTATTTTGCTTCAAGCCCTAAAAATCAACAACCTACAATAAAACATGAAACATACCCTCATTTAAAACTCAATATCACCAAAATTGAGTATAAAATATAGGTCAAAATAAGAATATATTTTTGGTGTATCAAAATCCCCCAAACTTAAATGTCACTTGTCCTCAAGTGACTCATTTACTACATAAAAATCAGACTCATGGCAAAGAGTTTTAACTTCTAGATTTCCATATTTTAGTCCACTAAATACAATAGCATAACTTAATTACAATGTAAAATAACTCTAGTTAATACTAAAGATATAAGAATATCCAGCAATCAAGTCAGAGATTTTTGATGCTCTATTCTTTTCAAGAAAAAATTGCAAATTGTCATATTAAAGCCACTTAGATTTTCCATATGAAGGGGTATTTTGGTAATTTGGGGGTGTTTTAAGGGTGTAAAAGGCTGAGATGGGTATTTTGGTAGATTTGAGGTACCAACCATCACCAACAAGCCATGGACTAATGGAAACCCCATTTTGGGTCCTCTATGTAGTGGTCTTAGCTAAACCCTAGCCCAGGGTTAATGGGTTTAGGGAACCACCTACAGGAGTCTCCCAAAAGTATCAAGGGACCAAAGCCTAGAAGTTCTGGGTTGTGAGTGATTGTGGGTGCAGATAAGTGTAATGAGTGCCTCAGCTCCAGACCAACACTGAGGGTCAACCTTAAGGTTCAGCAGTCCTAAGGGTGACTCATCTTGAGTTTCACTTATAGTGACCCCACCTACTTGGTGCTAGAGGTTAGGACCAATATATGGAACTTCAAGTTGAGTAAAGAAGAGTTTGGAATTTATAGTGGTGAGGGTGCCTTTTCTAGTTTTTAATCATATATGTGATTGGAATAATCAAGGCAATTTTAATGTTGAACTTTCTTTTTCTCATAGATTTAACTTCAACCTACAAAATGTGGAGAATGATTTATTAGAAGAGGTTGTTATTCAAGTGGAGAGTCAGCTGGAGAGTTAAGAGACTGTAATAAGGAATATTACAAACTAATTGGGGTAGATTAGTAACTCAATTAACAATCATCCTCAAATTAACTTCAACCCATAGAATGAGGAGGAGTTATCAATAGAAGAGGTTGAGATTCAAATGAAGATTCAACTAGAAAGTCAAGGGCTGCAATTAGGATTATAGAATAACAACTAGGGTAGATTATTAATTTAATTAAATGTAATACTCTAGAGATTTTACTTAGTGACCTTGAGATAAACCTTGAGGAAAATAATAGTAGGCAAGATAAAGTTATAAAACATAAAAGTGAAAGAGAAATGGAGGATATGGTTTAAATAAATACTGAGTTGAGAAATGAAAAAATAGAGATTGAAAGACTAATGGAATAAATTCTTAAGGAATTAGAAAAACATATTTTGTCAACCAAGATAAATATAAAAAGATCACCTCCACTATTTCTTCAGCCTCAAGGGGTAGAATTAGAAGATAGCTTTAGATAGAAGAGTAATAGAGTAGGATTTAATAAAAAATGTTAACCATATAGAGAGAATCCAATCCAAAATTTAGGAGCTCTCGTATTTTTATCTAGAGATCCGTTTTTTGTAGATTTTATGGATAAAATTAATATGCAAATTGAAAAAATCATTGGAAGAATTTTGTATGTACAAAGAAAAATGATGAGAAATAATTTTAATCAATCTAAAAAGGAAAAAATGAAAGAAAAACTAAACTTCAAGGATTTTGCAGGAATCCCTAGATTTGAAAAATATTAGGCGATTGATCAATTTTGATCCTGGAGAAACCCTTTGTCAGATTGACAACGTTAAACCAAGCACTTTATGAGAGCCAACCTATAGTTTTTTAGTGTGGGTTGATTTAGTATGCTTGAGAGTCATGATTTCTAGTGTTGTATGGTGTTCGCTTTAGTGTGGATCGATCTACTTGATTAATGATTGGTAGATGTTTGTATTATTAGTGGTTTGATTTGATCACTGTGTTTCATGAGAGAGGTGATTCCTTAATTTCTTATTATGGCTAAACTTGATTATTTTCTCTTGTAATAATTGGATTGACGTGTCAATTATGGCTTGGGTCTCACCCTCACTTAAGTTTTACAGAAGGAATCTTCAGCATCGACTATGATAGTTCCATCTGAATTTTGTTACTTCCATTTTCTGACCGTGTTTTCATTTAGTAGGATTCATGAACCAACTTGATGAGTAACATGTGGATGATCTTACACTTTTAACTACTAGAGGTGCTTACTTAATGAGCTAAGGTGATGCCAGAGGTTGCTGTTTGTGACCCAACGTAATAGGGGTAACCTTGTCCATATGGATAACCATATAAAATTCATGGAAAACACTTAATATATTAGTGTAGTGATTTTGTTAGCAATTGGAAGTAAAAGAGTGATATGCGATGAGTTAAGGAAAGAATTAACTTCATTTTTCATGTGTGTTTGTGTTTGTGTTACAACAATATAGAGGACTTTTTTTCACTCATTCTATCTTGATTATGCCTATATATGAATTTCATAGGATGTTGTAGTAGCTGGTTGATTCAACTTTTACTTTTTTTCCTGCTACATTTTACGGAATTGATTGAGAAAAATTTAAAAATTCAAGTTTGGGGTGAGGAAAAAAAATCTTTCAAACATAACTTTGTTTATACTCAGTAGCATGTATCTATTTTGATATCATTTTTAAACTGACTTATGGTATGTGGTGTTATCTTTATTCCACTATAATTTTGATTTTAGGAATGTTAAAAAAATAACTTAGTTGAAATCCTATCTGAAGAAATTTATCTAGAGTTAAAATATTTCATACGAAACATTAAGAAAATGATTTTGCTATTTACAATAGAAAGAGTTGAATATTTGAAAAACTAAGATTCTTAGATACACACTTTATGAGAATTGAGCCTTTATTGCACCCTTTGTCAAACTAATATTTACATTTTTAAAAAGTGAGGGAAAGTTCTGAGTTTTGAACGTTAGAAAGAGGATAGTGAAATTCAAAATTATAAAGGTCTATCCTGATGTAGTAATCCTCACAAAAAAAAGGAGTTGGAATTAAAAAGATCCTGAAAGAAAAGAAAATAGAAAGTAAAAGAAAATATGTGACGAGATGCTTGAAAGAAGTGTAATAAAACATTGGTTTTGCTTGAATCTTTTTAATAAAAAAAAACTTAGAAAAAATCCTAAGCTTATTCTTATTTGAAAAAAATATTGTTCAAATTGGTATAGATAAGGTTCTTAATTTTTGTTTTTAAACTTTCTTCTAATCTTTAGTTTGACAAGTTTCAATAACTTTTGAAGTCAATAGAGAATCAAGATTCCTAAGTTAAATATGAGATATTCTTACACCCTGGTCCTTGGGTGATTTACTAGAATTTCTTCAAAGTTACACTATAAAATTTCTGAGACAAGACTATAGGAAGCTCCACTGAAACCCACTACCTCAAATCAATAAATTTGGTCTTTAAAGTTACAGTGTTACGTGAAAATAAGTAACATTTAAGTTTGACATAATTGATCCATCTTAAAATTACAAGTTCTAAATATACATTTAATGCTCATTTTATGTACATTTTTAATGATATTGCAATTTAATATTTACATGTCTTTTATTATAGGTGCACGAAATGAAGTTTTAGCTAAAATAAAGCAAAAATTGTGTAATTTGGAGTAAAATCGAGCAAGGAAGAATATTCTAATATGGCGTATTGTGATATATCTTTCTATGCTCAATTTCTTTTACATTTAACACATGTCTTTTAATGAAATTACACTTTAAAAAAGGTTATTTTCATCCTTATCTTGTAGGTTTAACACTTGTAGCAAATTAGAGCTAAAACACAGTGAAGTGAAGCAAAATAGATAAAAACTGGGGTGCTGCCAGCTTGGGTGGCTCTGTAGCGCCAGATTTTGGTACCATAGCACTAGTCACATTGACAAAAAGGCACTACTAGTCACGATGAGAAATAAGTGTTATAGAGCTGATTCTAGTGCCATAGAGCCAGTAACTGTTTTGGATATTATTGCTCAATTTTGGGAGTTCTTAAGCACCAATTGGCACTAGGGAAGGAAGCTTTTGGCATTTCAAACTCTTGGAACTTCCAAGAATGTCCTGATGTTGTAGACAAAAGTAGGAGAAGTAGATTTCTACCTTTTTTGGAGAGATTGGAGAGGGATTTTTAGATATATCAGAAAGGAATTGTAGGAGCTTTGTGTGGATGAACATGAGACTTTGTTGAAGGAATTTTTATCTTTCTTTTAGAGGAAAAACCAAGTATTTTGTACTTCATTATCTTTATTTGTTGCAAACACTTTTCTAGGGATTTTTTTTTATTTAAATGAAGTTTTTTGTTGTGCTTTCTCCATGCTTATGAGTAGTTTTCTGATACGCCTAAAAAATGACTACTTTTTCTTATATATATTTTTTGCTCAATATTAATGATTTTGAATGATATTACACTTTAAGAGAAGGTATTTTGCATTTTTTTGGTTTTAGGGACAAGAAATGGAGTTTTGGAGAAAAAGAAGCAAAAATAGTATAATTTCGAGCAAAAATGATCAAGAAAAAAAAATCTCTCCTAGCACATTTCAATATGTCTTTATATGCTTAATCTCTTTTACACTTATGACATATTTTTGAATGAAATAACACTTTAAATAAAGGCTATTTTCATGTTTATTTTTTAGGTCTATCTGTTAGGAATGAAACACAACTGGAACGGGATGAAATAGTGCTAAAATCGAGCCAAATAAAGCAAAATGGTGGAGCTACGTAGGGTGGGCGCCGATAGTGCCAGAGTGTGGAGAGCAACTTGAAAATTGCACCAACGACACCCAAAATGGTGTCGATAGTGCCCGAGATAGTTTGGACACGTTGTTGGGCGAATTTCTAGAAGATTCAATGCATTAATTAAATGAAAATTAGTCCCTACACTATAATAAAGTGCTTTTATATCAGAAAAAGTGGTGTGTGTGTGTGTGTGTGGAAAAAAAAGGAAAATGTTTAAATATCTTAGAATAGGAGTAGAAATGTAGATTTCTACTTTTTTGGAGAGATTGGTGAGGGGATTTTGAGAGAATCTGTATGAGAATGTTCTAGCATTGCATGGATCAGTAGGAGACTTTGTGGGAGAGATTTTCATATTTCGTTCTAGGGGAAAAACTAAGCATTGTGTTCTTCATTATCTTATGATCTTGTAAACACTTATCTGGTGGATTTTCTTTGATGAAATAGAGTTTTCTGTTGTGTTTTCTTCGTGCTTTGTGATGTGTTTTTCTTACTATTTCTTCTTCTTAGGCAATAGTGGCATGAGAGAACTATGCCATTGTTTTCCTTTTACTTTTCTTTTGCAATGAGTAAGATTCATGTTTAGGATTTTTGGATGCATTATAGAAGATGTTTTAATTATAAATGTGATGGTTTTTTGATGCACTTCATTTGCATTACAATAAAGGCACATTGTAGTGCTAAAATTTTTTGTAATTGCATTAAGACCCGAGAGGGCGGTGTGATTCTAAAAAATGTGGAACCACATTCAAATTCTATGGGTGGTGAAGTATATGGGGGTTGAGTGCAAATAAATAAAGATATATATATATATATATATATATATATATATATATATATATATATATATATATATATATATATATATATTGTTGGGCGAGGAATTGAAGATTTTAGGGTGATAGACTAAAATCCTCAATTATGTCTTAGAGTTTGAGAACTAAAGCAAGTGTTAGCCTTCAGAGGAAGGGAAGTGAGAGCTCTAGAGTGAGAGCCAGTATCCTCCCAACCTAACCAAAGATTTAGGGACTATACCTGAGATTAGCCAATGGATTTCTATAATACTGAATAAGGGTAGAGAATTAAAATTGCTCCTATTTGGCACATACAATATTTAATGTATCTAATTACTTTACATTATTCAATTCACTACATAAGAAGAGTAGTTTCTAAAATCTTAAAATTCTCTAAACTAACTCATCTAGAAATTGTTAACTTTAGAATTAATATTTACATTTAGGAATAGTTACTATCCTTACATTTAACATTCGCATTTAGGAGTAGTTGCTAGATAAAACACTATTTTAATTGACATTCCAAACTAATTACTAATAGTAGTAGATTGAAATTTAATTAAGGACATCTTTCCTCGCTTCCTCGTGGGATCGATATTTAGGGCTTAATCAAAAAGTCCTATATTACTTGAAGCAATAGGTGCACTTACGTAGAACTCATAGTGTGTGAACTATTTGCTATATTTTATAATATTTCAATTTTGTATATTAGTGACCTCGAATTTATACATGCTTTAAAATATAAGATAAAGATGGACGTAATAAATATTCAATAATTGTAAAGTCACACATATCAACGCAAGTATACTTATCGCACAAGTAATATAGGGCTCTAGTGGAGTCCTAGATATCGATCCCACAGGGAGTGGTTTAGAACTGCAAACTAAGATTTTAGAAAAGTAATACTTTAATCACAAAAAAAAAGTTCAATTTATTTATCTATCACTAATAGGCAATTGAAATAAATATGTAATTTTAATAACAATTTAATAATTAATGATACTAATGAGGGTTTAATTGTAATATTCAATATATAAGAAAACATCCGTCTTCTGGTCAAGAAATTACAGTGAATGGATAAAGTGAATTAGTTCAAATTTTATTGTGTCAAATAGGAGCGTACCTATTCTTTACCCTTTGGTCCTAGCATAAAGAACATTGACTAATCCTACACTTGTTTACTGAATCTGCAGCTACGCTAGGAGGATACCGGCTCTCATTCGGAGCTCCCACGTTCCTCTCACCTGAGGGCTAACAGCTACACTTCAGCACCCAAACGATAAGACCGAATTGGAGATTTTAGTCTGTCACTCTAAAATGTCCAATTTTACACCACATAATATTATTTCTCTATTTATTTGCACCCAACTTCCAAGGGCTTTAACCCCCCTGAATCTTGGATGTAATCTTCACTTAAGTTGTAAAACTCAACATATTTTAACAAATCAATTAGCCATATTGAAAGTAAATTAAGATCAAAGTGAAAGGATCATCACAATTTCTTAAACATTTTTATAGCTTCACCAATTCAATACACCATTTCACAAATCTCAAGACAAGGAAAAAGACAGAGAAAACTACTCAGATCTCATGGGAAAAACATAACAAAAATCGAAATTCATATATAAATTTAAAGTCATACATACTGCAACAAGTAAATAACTTATCTCTAATTTCTCCCTAAGAACACTCATCGAAGTTCCTCCGAATCTCTTCCTTTCTTTACAGCACATAGAATTCTTCTTCGAAGCAGCAAGGGGGAAAAAATCTCTCACTTTCCCCCCAACTCTTAAAGTTGTGGATGAGCTTTCCTAAGAGTTACCTAAGCATCCCTTCAAAATTTGGCCTTATCCAAAGCTTGAGTAGGCATAACCGCCTGACTTCTGGAGAATTTTGTCTTGTAGCCTCGGGAAAAACTCGTCGTCGGCGACATCAAGGACACAGACGACGACCTAGTTCAAATTTCTACATTTTGGTCCTTTTCGCTCCAAATTCGCTCCTTTTTGCATCTTATTTCTCCATTGACCCTAATTCATCATTCCTGCAACAAAACATCAAAAATACCTTTCTTTAAAATGCAATATCATCAAAAATAGTATAAAATAGGTATGAAAATCTCAACATATTTTCCTTGGGTCAAAATCCCCCAAACTTAACTATTACTTGTCCTCAAGTAATTTTAGTACTATATAAAAGTTATGATCTACTGCAGTAAAGTTTTAATTCAGAAATACTATAAATTTGATTTAAATAAATATCATAGTGAGATTTTCAGAAATTCAAGTAATTGAATTAACTCTGTAGTCACAAGATTATTTAGTCATCAAGTTTAAGAGTCTAGTCGTTTATTCTTTTCAAGAATGACTATATGTTGCAATATTAAGTCACTTAGAATATTCAAAAGATAGGAACTTCATGAGAACTCTACTAGTAAGAGACCTATTCCATAAATATAAGTCCAGGAATGTATTTAAGTCTTCCCTTTAGGTAGACCCAGTGAAGCCAATTTTTGATTAGGCATATCCTCAAGCTTCTCTTCACTTTCATAATTCTTTCTTTCTTTTCTCTTTTTCATTTGGATTGCTTTCAATCCTATATGTTTTTCTTTTCTTTTCAGGGATTGTTTTCAATCTTTTTTCTTTCTTTTTTCAAGTGAGGATTACTATATCTTGATAGCCTTTAATGATTTTGAACTTCACTTTTCTTTCCCTAAATTTGAAACTCAAAACATTCCTTTACCTTATAAGTATTTCATAGCATTTACATCATTGAGCCCCAATCTTCTCTTCTCAAATGAATTTTTAGATATTTAATACTTCAAGATATAGTTTCCTTTAATTTAAATAGTTAATTATAATCTTATTCTCTTATACTAAAATATCTTAAGTTACAAAATTAATTTTCATTACCAAAATATTTTCTTAAATCTACCATAATATTTAAATAGTTACAAAAATATAGTTACCTGAATTAAATTCACTACATGAAATCATATAAATAAATTTTAAAAATATTGAAATAGAGGACATCTAACAGTTAATCTTTTTCTTCGCTCCCCCAAACTTAAATTTTTAAATATGAAACAATACAGGTGGAGAGAAAAACTATAAATATAAATCATACCTCAGTATTGTAGGTATTTTCATCATTCTGAAATTTTTGTAGGCCTTCTCAAATTTTTACTTCACCTGGTTTGTAATATTAGGAGCTTTCTACACATATAAATTATTAGAGGAACTTCTGGGTAATGAAATTTTGAAATAAGTATAAAACTAAACAAGCAAAATATTTCCTAACACAAACACAATACTAAACAAAACAATTAAAATTAAGTTAGTGAGATGCAATGAGTTAAGGGAAGAATTGACCTCATTTATCATGTGTATTTGTGTTTGCACTACAATTTTATATAGGACATGAAGAAAATTTTTATTTTACTATGCTGACACTTATTATGCTAGTTAGACTTTTGTTTAGTTAATTTCATTCTAGCATGTTTAGTTTAGATTTACTTTCTACTACGTATTTTCTGTCCTTATAAATAATTGTAATAGAAATTTTTACTAGATAGAATTTCTAAACTGTTTTTCTTCCTACTTATATTTACTGCACGAAATGCTATACATGTTAAAAATCAACTTTAGGGGTAGGAAGAATAGAATTTTAAATTGAGAATACTTCCTTTTAGTTTAATATTATTGCAAGCATGTTTTAGGTTAGATTTACTTTCTCTTGTAGTCATTCTATCCTGATTATGAATGTATATGAATTTGATAGAATGTTGTAGTAGTTAGTAGATTCAACTTTTACTTTTTCTTCCTGCTACATTTTACGGAATTGATTGCAAAATATTTAAAAATTTAACTTTGGGGGGAAGAAAATTTTCTTTAAAAGAATGAAAAAAAATTTTATTTATCCTTATTTAGCTATATTTTAAAATTTTAATTTAACATGACCTTTGGTATTAGAGGCTAACATTTGATAACCATATTTTTGTGTTTTTAAATATATAGTAGACTTAAGTAAAATTTTTCAATAATGAAAGTTGATTCTATAGTTAAAATAATTGGTACGAAAGAATAAGACTACGCTTTTTCTATTTAAAGTAAAGGAAATTATATATTTTAAGTATTAAGAATCATAGAGTTTCATGTAAGAAGAAAATAATGAGGCTTTATGAAAAATCTACAAAGTTAATATGAATTTATAAGGTGAAGGCATGTGAAAAGTTTTTAACTTTAAGAAGTGGATAGTGAAGTTCAAAATTATAAAAGACTACCAGATATAGTAATCATCACATGAAAAAGAAAAAAAAAGAAAGGATTAAAAATGATCCTAAAAAAAAGAAAATGAAAAAGAAAAGAAAAGAAAAGTATGTGAGGAGAAGCTAGAGGAGATGCCTAATAAAAAATTGGCTTCACTTGAATCAACTTGAGGAAGAAGGCTTTATTACATTTTTTAAACTTTTATTTGAGTATTAGTATGCTTACTAATAAAGTTCTCATGAAGTTCTTTTTCATATGAATATTCTAAGTGACTTTAATATGACAAATTGCAATTCTTCTTGAAATAAATAGGGAATCAGAAATCTTAGACTTGACTACTAGATGTTTTTATACTTTTAGTTTTGACTTAAGTTGTTTAAAATTTTTCTTAAGTTGTGAAATTATATTTAATAGAACAAATTATAGAAATTTAGAATTTAAACTCTCTACCATTAGTCGTAGCCTTTATGTAGTAAACGTGTTACTTGAGGACAAGTAACAGTTAAGTTGGGGGATTTTGATAGGCCTAAAAAATGACTACTTTTATGCATATATTTTATGCTCAATTTTAATGGTTTGTAATGATATTATACTTTAAGGGAATTTATTTTGCATATTTTAGGTTTCAGGGACAATAAATGCAGTTTTGAAAAAAAAAGCAAAAACGGTGTAATTTGGAGCAAAAACGAGCAAGACAAAAAATTTTGTCCTGACACATTTCAATATGTCCTTCCATTTTTAATCTCTTTTACACTTCTCACATATTTTTTAATGAAATTACACTTTAAAGAAATGTTTTTTTTCATGCTTATTTTGTAGGTCTATCTGTTAGGAACGAAATGCGACTGAAACAGGGGGAAATGGAGCTAAAATAGAGCCAAACAAAGCAAAATGGTGGAGCTCCGTAGGGTGGGCGTCGATGGTGCCATAATGCAGATAGCAACATGAAAATGGAAGGTTGCTTGAGGCATTTCTTGGGAACTTCATCCCTACACTATAACATAATACTTTTATGTCAGAAAAAGTGGTGTGTGTGAGTGGAAAAATATGGAGAGTGTTTAGAGATCTTAGAAAAGAAGAAGAAATGTGGATTTATATCTTTTTGGATAGATTGGTGAGGGGATTTTTAGATAATTTGTAAGGGAATTTTCTAGCATTGCATGGATCAGTGAGAGACTTTGTGGGAGAGAATTTCATCTTTCTTTCAAGGGGAAAAAACTATGTATTGTGTTCTTCATTATGTTATGATTTTGTAAACACTTTTCTCAAGGTTTTGCTTTGATGAAATGAAGTTTTACATTGTGTTTTCTTCATCCTTTATGATGTGTTTTTCTTATTGTTTCTTCTCATTAGAAAATAGTGGCATGAGAGAATTATGTCATTGTTTTCCTTTTACTTTTCTTTAGCAATAAATAGGATTCAAGTTTAGGATTTTGGGATGCATGCTAGAATAAGTTTTAATTATAAATGTGATGGTTTTTACTTGCTCTTCATTTACTTTACAATAAAAGTCTATTGTAGTGTTAAAATTTGTTGTAATTGCATTAAGACCCGAGAAGGCAGTTTAATTCTCAACAAAGTGGACCCACATTCAAATTCTATGGATGGTGAAGTTCATGGGGGTTGAGTGCATATAAATAGGGATATATATATATATATATATATATATATATATATATTGTTGGGCGTGGAATTGAAGATTTTAGGGTGACAGACTAAAATCCCCAATTTGATCTTAGAGTTTAAGAGTAGTTGCTAGATAAAATACCATTTTAATCGACATTCCAAACTTAGGACTAATAGTAGTGGGCTAGAATTTGACTAAGGACATCTTTCCTTGCTTCCTCGTGGGATCGATCTTTTAGGCTTAATCAGAAAGTCCTATATTACTTGAAGTGATTCGTGCACTTGCGTAGAATAGATAGTGTGTGAACTATTTGCTATATTTTATAATATTTTGATTTTGTATATTAGCTACTATATATAAATTGGGTCAAGTCTTTGACCATCTTTTGAAAGCTAAATTACTGCGTAATTACAGGTCGGGTCAAGTTTTTGGCACCGTCTTGGGGGAATCGAATTAACATAAAACATGCACAAAAACAACACATGCTAAAGACACATCATTTTACTTACTCTTTCTCCTTGTAATGAGAGTTAATCATGTGTGGGATGAGAATGATTTAAAGTTTTCTTTTATTCTAAAAAATTGTGATTATATTTTCACCAATTTTTAATTGACTTTGCAAAATGATCTCTTGTGAGGTTTAAATCTGCTGCAAAACACAATGACACGAGAGTGCTATTATTTCACCAACTAGTGAGTACCACAGTTAACTTCGGATAGAGACATCGCAATCATCAGAGATAAGCTTTGATGGGTGTATAATTAATATTTCTTGGGTGACAGACAAGATTATTTTATCAATTTGGCTTGGAGATTGGATCTAAGGGTCTTAGTAGGTCTTATAGAGAGGGCACAATGGGTAATCTGGAAGTGAGAGGTCAGAATCTACTCAGTAATACTACACAAGCTGGAAAAAACTTTAGGCTAGCTGATGTTCTCTACATGCACCAAGAGGGGGTAAGGAATATGTATGTTCCTATTTGTCATAATACCATATTTTATCCTTTAAACAGTCAATTCCTACACTGTTTATGATCTCATTGCAAGGAGAAATGCATTTTAATTATTTAAGATATTTCCAAAATTTATTCAGTCTCAATGGATTTAGTTTTTATTTAATTTTGCTAATTATAATTTTAGCGTAAATTAGTAAATTTAGGAATACCAAACTTTTCAAAAATTCTAAACTAAGTCCTAATAGTAGTAAACTAAAATTAGCCTAAGGGATTTCTTACCTCACTTCTCTGTAGAAATCGATAGTGGGGTCTTTAAAGAAAACTCTATATTACTTAAAATGATACGTATACTTGTATAGTACCCCTAGTTTGTAAACTACTAATAAAAAATATTAGTTTTATAATATTTCGATTTTGCATATTAGCCGCTAAATATAAACTGGGTCAAGTTTTTAGCCATCTTTTGTAAGCTAAATTATTGCATAATTGCAGGTCAAGAAAAGTTTTTAAAGTCATTATCGGGGACTTGACTTGAAATAGAATGTCTCTGGCCATTTGCCAAATACTTAGGAGAATGTGGGATAGTCCCTCAATATGCCATGTCGGGTTCACCTAGCATGAATGGTGTTGTTAGAGACGAAACTAGACACTTAAGGATATGATGTTTAGCATGATATGGTATTCTACCTTACTTGAGTTCCTATGTGATGAAGCACTTAAGACTAAAGCTTAATTTTTCAATAAAGTATCAACTAAGGAAATAACCAAAACACGACGATATGAAATTTAGACTAACAAATGACCTAGGCTTAAGCATTTTCATACTTAGGGTTGTCAGGAAGAGGCAAGGCCTTTTAGGCAAAATTAAAGTGGTTTAAAATTGATGATCTTGCTTATAAGATCGTTTTTGAGATGGGAAATGCAATTCCTTTTTGAGACTTTTAAGTTTAAAGGAGGACATGCATTTAAGGATTTTTTTCTTTATAGAGGACTTGATCAAATGGATTTAGTTACTATTCTTACAGTTGATTATAATAATGTTTAGGTTTATATTAATATCATTAATCATGTTGGAAATCATGATCAACAAGATAAAGTCGTTGAACCCCTTGAGGTAAAAACCTAACACTCTAAAAACAACTTCCACAAGAACTTTAGCCATTAAGAAGATCCACTAGAGAAAAAAAGTAGTTATATTTTAGAAGATTATAAACTATTTCTTAAAGAGCATGGGGATAATATTGATTTTGGAAAATCCTCTCATTAATGTACATCAAACAAAGTAGAGTGTAACTTCTTAAAATTGGATTGATGTCGTGAATGAAGAAATCAAATATATGCATGATAATAAAGTTTGGGATTTTGTTCTATTACTTGAAGGTACGAAACCTATTTATTTTATATAGATATTTAAACTGATAAGGGATTCTAAGGGTGATGTAAAATGATATAAGGCTCAACTTATTTCTAAGGGCTTTCTTTGAAAGGAAGGCATCAACTATAAATAGTCTTTCTATATGGTTTGTATGAAAGATCTTTTTGGGATATTGATAGAACTTGTAGCATATCTTGATCTTGAGTTGCGTCAGACGGATGTTAAGATAACATTTTTAAATGGTGGCATTAATGAAAAAAAAATTGTATGATGAAACCCTAAAATCTTATGTCGGGAGATGCAAAGAAGATAGTTTGTAAATTAAATAAATTCGCTTATGGGCGTAAGCAAGTTTCTTGTCAGTGGTATCACAAATTTCATCAAGTAAAAATTTCATTTGGTTTGGACATGAATACTATAAATAATTTTGTATATCATAAGTTTAGTGGGAGTAAGTGTATTTTATCGGTATTGTATGTTGATGATATATTGTTTGCTACTAATGATATATGCATATTGCACGAAAGTAAGAGATTTGTATCAAAATGTTTTCAAAATGAAAGATCTTAGAGACACCTTTTTGGTGTTAGGAATTAAAAAACATTGATGTGGTTCTCATGTTATTTATTCGTTATTACAAAAGAGTTATGTCAAAAATGTTTTTATAAGATTTAGCATGCAAAAATTGTAACTAGGAGACATCTTTTTGTTAAAGGAGATAAAATAACCTTAAGTGAGTTTCCTAAAAAAGACTTTGAGGCTAAGGGAATGTAAAATATTATGCATCAGTTGTTAGGAGTCTAATGTATGATCAAGTTTGTACACATTTGAATATAGCATACATTATTAGGATTTTGAGTTGATATATGAGCAACCTTGAAATAAATCACTTGATAGCAATAAAACAGGTTATGCAGTATTTACAAAGAACGAAGGATTACATGCTCATGTATAAAAGGTTAGGCCAACTTTCAATCATTAGTTACTCATATTCAGATTTTTGTGGATGTCATGATGGTCGTCGATTCACTTTGGGCTATATTTATCTGCTTGTTAGAGGAGCTATTTCATAGAGGAGTGACAAGCAACCACCAATAAATTCTTCCACTATGACAACAGAGTTTGTAGCTTGTTATGAAACATTCAATTATGGAATTTGAATGCAAAATTTTTTCACTGTGGCAAAAATTATGAAAAGTAAGGAAATGCCACTTAAATTATTTTTTAATAATAAATTTTTAGTTGTTTATTCCAATAACAACAGACACTCTTTGAAATCATGACATATTATGATTAAATATCTTGTTGTTAAAGAAAGAGTTCATAGTGGTCAAAGATTTATAGAGCATACTGGCACAAAATTTGTGATTATAGATCGACTCACCAAAGGAACTCCACACAATATTTTTTATAAGTATATTACTTGATAATATATTATTTTAGTGGGACTTTGAATTTGGATGTTTTTTACTCTTAAATATATAAACATTGCATTTTTTATGTAGAAATATTGAACTTAGTATAGTTTTCACTCTGATTTTGATTCGGTTTTGACCCATTTAAAGTTTCAAATTCGGAATAGTTTGAAGTAGGAATGTGTAGATCATATTGAATGTAAGTTTCATGTTTCACATCCATATTTGATCATGTCATTTGGTTGTATTGATATATTTCATCATTGATGCGTATAGTCATGTTATATCTTGTTATGAAGGTCTCTTTGGTCTTATATTGATATAATTAATGGATGAGATTGTGAAATAATACACTTAGACATTATAGTAAAGTTTGAGCTCACTAAAGAAAAAAAAATTATAAAGTAGTATATGTCGCCCAAGTGGGGGATTGTTAGAAAAATATATTAATAATTATTTTATGTGGGCCAACATATGTAGATAAATGTTTTATTTATGTTATTTCTAAGTTAAGCCTATCTAATGCTATCTAATAAAGTATAGGCTTATGGGTATTAAAGTTATAAAATATGGTAAAAAATTTGTGTAAAGACCTATTTGTAATTTTAATTTTTTTGGTGGGCAAAATTGGAAGTGCGAATATGAAGGAAATAACTACCCATGAGTAGTTATCTTAAAGGGTAATAGTCTCTATTTCATTTGAGTAAGTGTCTCTTTACTTTCCAAGAGAGAGAGATTTCATCTTATCTAAAATTCTATCAACAGAAAAGATTAAGGAACATACATCAATTTGAAAGACAACAACCCATAATCGCAAGAAATCACGGTATGCTTCCACACTTTAATCTTGTTTCTCTTGAAGATTTGGCATGGAAGATCTCATGTCTCATGAATCAAATCCTTGGTTTGTGATTAAGCCAAGTGTAAAACAAAAAAAAAAAAAAAGGAAAAAGAAATCGAAAATAAGAATTAATGATGAAAAATATAAAATTGAAGGCTCCAAACTTCCTTTTTAAAGAAAATTATATTTTTTGACATTAATTTTTGGAAATTTTATATTGATATATGATTTTCTTAAATGCATAATTTGAAAGAAACTGATTGTTCTATCTGATATTTTTAATCTTCTAAATTCCACTCATAATGAATTATATCGTAAGTTAATATTTTCTGCTCTTTATCTCCCAAAAACATATACCAAACAGAGAGAGAGAGAGAGAGAGAGAGAGAGAGAGAGAGAGAGAGAGATTGATTTACATACCAACCAATTCCTATGTACAGCATATCAAATACTTTCAATTTTTAAGTACAAATCACCAACCTAAGCTGAAAATATAGGAATCAGGTGGTCTGTATGTAAAAATTAAATTTTGAATGGTTAATACAAGAACAAGGGTTTAACTATGTGAAGTTATAAAAGAAATTCATCTACCTAAAAACCACATAATTTTTTTATATCTACGTGTCTAACACCAAGATTTTAATATTTACTTACATAATTATCAAATTTTTAATGTCACATAAAAAAACACCACAGCTATTGCAAATTTTTAAACAGTGCAGTGCATAATCAGATGCTTAATTTTATGACACCAAATTATGATAAATTAAATATCATTTTTCTAGGTATTAGATATGTGAAGAGAAAGGAACTGTCTGGTATGTATTTGTACGTATTAAATTGTCAATTGAATCTAGTATAGCTTCACATAGGAAGGGGTGCTTCTCCAATATTTCTCTTCTCCTAACGGTCAACTTTGCTATTATCATTTTAAACGTTAAACCATGTACGTGTTTCATTAATTTTTTATGCAAACTTAATAATAAACAATAGTAGAAAGGATGCAGGCATTGTGTTGGTGAGAGGGTAGGAATCTTTAATAGACTACGTGTTTTCCACTATTTCACTAAACTAATAAGAAGCCAAGAGAAATTGCCACTTTTTATCTCGTCAAATGAGTTGATTGACTGGAAGAGAATATGTCTTCTTCTCTCTCTCTTTCTCTCCAACTATACATATAATTGGCAAACTGTAAACATCTAATGATTTAATAAAATTTATTCAAACAATGCATATTATTACTAAATTTTGTTGACTTTAAGCATATAGCATATTTATATTATTTTTTTTAACTGGAAAACATTTATTTAAATGTATAAAAACATATTAGAAAAGTCCATGAATCACTCCTCACGACTTGTCAACTACGCATGTTTTTTTTTTAAATAGCCATCCTAAGAGAAGCTAAAACATGACTATATGAAAAGTATTCTTCTCTCTCTCTCTCTTTCTTTTTCAAGCTAAAACACCACGCATGTTTTGTTGTGATCTTCTGCACTCATTTTTGAACAATTAGTAGTCAATTTTGTTTGATTCGATGGAACAAACCGAACTATACTTATAGCACTTCTAAGTCCAAATAAGTGTAATAATATGCAGATCATAACCATAATACAAAATTTATTGTCATTTAGGAGGTCAAACATCCTCTGAATTTTGTGTGTTTAGAGTTTAAATGAGCATCTTAATGAAGAGAATCTGATGAGTCGAAATATTCTCTCGTCCAAAAATAAGAAGATCACCCATCTAGAAATCTAGCTATCAATAGTTCATATTTTTGCAGATTTTAAAAGAATTACTGTTTAATAATTCCTAAACTCGAGGAAATCCAAAGCACCAAGATCACCATTTGTAACTTGGTCTAGCCTTCACTAGAATATCAAGCGTCCAAATTAATCCCCAACACACCCCACCCGCCATTGATCACCTTTTATTGATTACTTTTTTATGGTTGCATTCAACATTGTCTATCTATAGCTAATATCAATAATCATTGGTTGTTTTTTACTGCTTGGCCATTATCAACTAACATTGATAACCTTTTTCACTGTCCTTCATCAATCCTCATTACAAGACATTTCTTATGGCATAGTGTTGAATCCTAAAGTGTTTGGGAAATCATGCCAAAGATATAAGGCATACGAAAATAAGATGGTAAGAAGAAAAAAAAGGAAGTGAACAGTTAAGAACTTAGAGCATCTAGAACTTTCCTTCATTAAATGGTCTCCTATTTATAGTTATCAAAGATATCCAGAGTACATAATTACATCTTTGACCCCCATCTATACAAAGAATCATAGAGGTATTAAGGTCATTTCGTACAAAATATAAATATATTAATAAAAAATTTAATGGTTGATCATGTTGACTTTCGGTCAGTATATGTGAATATGTTCGGTGATGATGGAGCGAATCGCATGTGGATGATGTCAAAACTTTTCAATCAAGCATATTCGTGACCTTTCCTTGGTCTTAAATCTGTCTCCTCATTTGTTCAATAATGGGTTGCCATTCGTTTGGCTTGATGTAGAATCATCCTTCGACTAGGTACAAGGCTATCTTTCTTTCAACTTAGTGTATAACGGTCCCTCGTTCGGCTTGTTATGTTGATCAGCTAGCCTACTGAAGGGAGTGACTTATCTTCTTTGTTGACATAGCCTTTATTTTACTTCAATAAAATAAGTCAATGTTTGACTGGATCTTTATATAATTTGACAGTAGACCCCTCAAATTTGTCATATATCTCCGCTTTTCTCTGAAATTAGTGATGTCGCAATCATGTAATACATTTTAGTTCCCCTATTTTTTTTGCTTTTAAAAAAAACAACTGCAATGAAAACGAAAACATAAATGCTTCAATTAATGATATATTAAATTCTTTTAGTTAATGATCAATATTTATTAATCAAACTCTTAAGATTTTTGTGCACTATCATCCTATTAATAGGTTGTTACTAATGACCATTACTCTTAAATTCTCTCCTTTTCTAGATCTTTGGAATTTCCTTATTGAAGGTGTTCTTACGAGCAGTAGTAAGAAGGTCCACCTTGGTGAGCCATCCAACGACATTCAGATGAAGGTTTTTGACACGCCTTAAAATTACCTATTTTTATTTATGCATTTCATGCTTATTTTTAAGGATATCACACTTTGATGAAAGGAATTTTGTGTGTTTTTTATTTCAAGTACAAGAAATGGAGTTTAAGAGAAAAAGAAGCTAAAAGGGAGTAAATATGGGTCAATTGAAGCTAAAGGACAAAAATATGACCTGATACCTAGGCACTAGGGCATTTCAGAAAGTCGATGCGACATTTTGCATACTAGGTGCCAAAAATAGCTATGCTTATACTCGTTGAATTTGGACAAATTTTGAAAAGGTGTCGTAAGTAACTCTTGGTTATTTTTAGAGCTCTATATATAGAAGAAATTTCTACTAGTCCATAAGGAGGAAAAAAGGAGAAAAAAGTCATTTTTTGGTAGGTTAGGCCACCATAGTGGTTGGTGGCCACCATAGTGGTAGGAGGACACCATAGAGATAGTTTGGTGTTTGTGAGTGTTTGTTGAGTCTTGTGGAGTCAATTTCAGTTAGGAAACTTAAGAGGATTGTTTGGGGAAGAGTTTGTGATAAGTATTTGTACTTTGTTAAAAATTTATTCTCTAAACTTGGTTTTTATATATATAATGTTTTGTTTTGGTATCCCCATGGTTTCTGAGTATTTTTCTTTTCTTTCTCCTTGCAATAAGAAGTGATCACGTATGAGATTAGAATGTTTTGAAGGTTTCTTTTATTCCAACAGTTTGTGATGATATTTCCACCGATTTTTCATTTTCTTTGCAAACCGTTCATTTGTGATATTAATATTCGTTGCAAAATTTAATCTCACCAACTCATGAAATTTCCACCGGCTATGATTTCACCAACTAATGAGTGCCACACTTCACTTTAGAGGAAGGGGATGCCAAATCCCACGGGGAGTGCAAATATATAGGTAGATAAGATTTGATGGACGTAGAATTAATGATTATAGGGTGACAGGCTAGATCCTTTATTAATTTGGACTTAATTTAGAACTTGAGTCTCTGGTAGGTCCTATAGAGAGGGCACGACGGGTAATCTGGAAGTGAGAGGCTAGAATTCACTCTACAATACCATACAATCGTGAATTTAATTGGGATTAGCCAATGTTCTTTATGTACTCAGGAGATGGTAAATAATAAGTATCTCTTATTTGTTAGAATAACTTGTTTTCATCTTTAAGCATTTGATTCCTACATTGATTACAATCTCTTTACAAAGGGAAAACCATTCTATTATAATCACATTTCCTTATATAATCTTTTAATTGAGAAACTTTTCATTTACTTTTTAGTTTTAATTAGAGGTAGCAATTTTAGTTACAATTTTTTTTACAAACAGTTCAATATTAATCTTCTTCAAATCTAGTTTATAGTTTATGTAGAAATATTTCTAACATAGTAATTTCTTTATTTCTTGTGGGTTTGATGTTGGTGTTTTTAAAGAAAACTTTATATTACATGAAATGATATATTTACTTGGATAATAACCCTAGTGTGTAAGTTCATTAATCACTTTCATCACAAATTTATTTTCCATACTAATCGCTTAATATAAATTGGGTCAAGATTCAGGATATTATTCATAACTTAAAATAATTACGGGGTCAAGTTTTTGGCGCCGTTGGAGAGGAATTAACATAAATTTTAGACTTAAAAATTTTTATTTGGCTATAGATTTATTTTGGGAGGATTATAATTTTTTTTCAATATTTATTTATTTTCTAAAAATTATTAAAAAAACTAAAAAATTAAAGAAAAAAAATCATTTTAATTATTTTAATTTTTTTTATTTTTCAAAATATTTAGTTTTGCTTGTATAGTTTGGAATCTCACGGTTTAGTGCCATATGATTCTGAGTTAGATCGAACCATTAGAAAAATAAAAAACAAAACAAAAAGAGCTTCATAATTTGCAAGAAATTGCTAAAAAATTGTAAACTAACTTGGATAATCAAAATGTTGAAAATTAAATTCAAAAATATAATAGACCTTTAAGAGGCTATGCAAAAGCTACAACAGATAAAATTCACTTAAGCATACAAACACTTGTTGTAGCGGCTAACTCATTGGAACATAAACCTACTATTATAAAAATGGTACAAAACAATCAATTTGGGGGAGCACCGTTTGACGATCTAAACTTTCATCTTGCAAGCTTTCTAGAATTGTGTGTTATATTTAAATACGATGGCGTATCAAACGACGCTGTTAAGCTTAGATTTTTTTCTTTTTCTTTAAGGGGTAAAGCTCAAAAGTGGTTGAATTCTTTAGCACTTGAATTTATTAAAACTTGTGGGGAGTTAGCACAAAAATTCTTAGATAAGTTTTTTCTACCTTAAAAAATTATTAAGCTTAGAAATGATATTACCTCTTTTACTCAATATGATGTTGAGTTATACAACAAATAATGTGTTATTTTAAGTATACATTTTGTGCTTATTTTTTGTGATATTACACTTTAAAAAAGGATATTTTTATGTTTTTATTGCAGATATATAAATTTTAGGCATTTGGAGCAAAAGTAACAAAATGGAGGAAATTTAAAGCTATAATAGAGAATTTTGTGATTATGGCGCTTGAGGCGCTAGATTGGTGCCTGAAGCACCACATTATAGAAAGTTAGCACCAGAAGCCATAGACTTGGCACCTGAAGCACTATTATACAGAGAGACGGTGCCTGAAGCACCAGAATCAGTTCCTGAAGTGCTAGAGCCCAAAAATAAGATAGATTTCTACAAATTGGTGAGAGTCACGTTTAATTCCATGGGTGAGAATGTAATCCATGGGTTTTGAGTGCAAATATATAAGAAAATATACTTTATTGGATGAAGAATTGAAGATTTTAAAGTGACAGATTAAAATCCCCAATTTGTTAGTTGATTGGAAACTAATGCGAGATTGTTAATCCTCAGGCGAGGGAGAAGTGAGAGCTCTAGAGTGAGAGCTGGTATTTTCCCAACCAAACCACAAAATTAGGGACCAAACTCTATATTAGTCAATATTATTTATGTACTTAAGAAAAGGTAAAAAAAAGGATTGCTCCTATTTAGCACAATAAAATTATATATATATATATATATATATATATATATATATATATATATATATATATATATATATATATATATATATATATATATATATATATATATATATATATATATAAAGAGTGATAGAGACTCTCTACATGTTAAATTGAAATAAGGTTACAAAGCTATATGTGGCTTGGTTGACAAACAAAAACCAAGGATCACCCAAATGGGAGCAAGGCCTCCCCAAAGAAAAAAAAATACTAATGTAACCTATCAAGAAAACCTGTCCCCAAACAATAAAGCTGAAGAGAGGAAGGAAATGAAACATAACGACATAGTAGGACATAGGAAACAAGAACCCTCTCTAGACAGGGTGGTTAGAATAAACATCAATGGGCATCCCCCTTCTAATATAAGGCAGATCAAAGAGATCTGCCCTAACCAACCAAGCCAACTCCACAAGAGGGTTAGTATATACTTTTGGCAACATAGACAAAGCACCTTGATGTGCAAGCAAATTAGCACATCTGTTACCTTCCCTGAAAATATGCTTCCAAATAATCTTAAGGTTATGAGTCAACTTCATGTGAGTGATTTGCTTAACAGCATGTAGAAGGAACCAAGGTGGGGAGATGTTATCTTTTAAAAGTTGGAAAAGCCATAATGAGTCAATTTCTACAATTATTAGGTTCCATCCCATAATTACAGCTGTTTGAAGGGCCATACCGTAGCTAAGGCTTTAGCCTGCAAAGCATTAAGAGCAACAGTGGGAGATTGGAAACATAGTAGGAAATCCCCAGCATTATTTCTGAAAATGCCTCCAATTCCAAGAGTGTGATTTCTATAACTCCCATAAGTGTTGATTTTGATCCAAGGGTAAGAAGGTTTCCTCCAATGGAACAACTGAAATTTTGGTCTGGCAGCAGAAACTTGGGTATTGAGGATTTGGGAGCATCCAAGAATTTTAATCTTATATCCAATGAGATTGATTATCTTAAGAGTATATGCCAAGCAGTTGGTAGCAATTTGTGTAGCACTTTGGATTTTCCCCTCATATTTACTGCTATTCCTTGCCATCTAAATGAACCATGTAGTAATAAAGGAGATCAATTCAACATGGTTCCCTTTCCAAACTTTCCAGCAGTTAAGGAAGTTACCAAAATTCAGTAAATGGGAAGGGAAACTAAGATTAGTAGCTACCTGTGTCCAAACCCCTTGAGCAATAGGATAAGAGAAAAACACATGATTTAAAGATTCCTTTGGTTGGCAACAGAAAGTACAGCTTGAAGGTCCTTTTAGACCCTTGATTTTGAGTATATCATCAGTGGGAATAATATTATGAATCATCTCCAGGTGAAGAAGGACATAAAGTGGCTCAGGTATTTCACCCACGTGGCATTACCCCAATCCTTATGGTGCCAATTGTTTAATTAGAAGTATGCAAATTTGGTAAAAGAAGTATGAGGAGGATTTTTAGTCACAATTCTATCATGTTTCAATGGAGTAATTGGGACCTTAAGAATTTGAAACACTTATTGAGGATTCACCATAGAAGCCAACATGTCTCTATTCCAAAGATGATTATTCCAGCAAAGATAAATAGGGGTGTTGATAGCTGATTCCAAAGAGGTTGATGGTTCCAATTTACCTTCCAGAAGCCAATTATCTAACCAAAAATCACCATTTCCTTCTCCCACATCCAAGATAAAAAGGTCTTCAGCCACACACCTAATATGCAGGAGCTCAGTCCAAATTCTAGAATCCCCAGGTTTTTTGTACGTAATTGATGGGTGGGAGTGTTTGCAATATTTTAACTTCATATAGTTTGCCCACAAAGATTTCTATTATCTAAATTTAATCCGGAGTTTACAATAGAAGATTTCATGAAGCGGTTGGAAGGACTTCATGCCAAGCCCCCCTGCCGCAAGAGGCAGACAAAGTTTCTCCCAACTAAACTAGTGAGCTTGTTTATGATTGCCTTCCCATAAGAATTTATTCAACATCACCTCTAGAGTTCTCTGTGTACCTTTTTTTCATTTTCAGCATTTGCAAATTATACATATGGAAAGAAGCTAGGATACTTTTAATTAAGGTTAACCTTCCCCTCTGTGACAAAAAGGAATTAGTCCAACAAGAGATTTGCTTGGAAATTTTAGAAACCACCTCATCAAATTGAGTCTGCTTCTTCCTTCCTTTAATTAACTGTACCCAAGATAAACCAAGGGGCTGGTAGTAGATTTAAAGCCAGTGAAGTCCTTAATCCAGTTTTTGGTAGTAGGATGTAGCTTATTGCTAAATATAAGTTGGCATTTCTTTGAGTTCAGAGAGAGACCAGAGATCTGTTGGAACAAGTTCAACAGATTAACCACCTTCTTCACTGCTGGTTTTGAGGCCTTAGAAAACAGTATGAAGTCATCAGCATAACATATATGACTTATGGAAAAATTCGCTTTATTAGAAAATCTGAGATATTCCCTTTCAGAAAAATGATGGTTAAGAAGCATAGATAAGTAATCCATAACCAAAATGAAAATTTAAGGAGAAAGGGGGTCCCTTGTTTAATTCCCCTAGTAGCTTAGAACTGCCCTTGAGAATTTCCATTAATTAGAATTGTATAATAATTTTTGTTAAGCCACCTTTGGAGGATTTGGCAGAAGGAATTTTGAAACCCCTTAGCTTTAAGAACCTCCAAGATAAAATTCCAATTGAGAGTGTCATAAGCTTTAGAGATATCCAGCTTATATATAAGATTACCCCTTCTGCAAGGCTTGTCAATATCCAGAAAGAGTTCCTGTGTAAGTAACACATTATCAGTAATTTGTCTACCTGTAACAAAAGCAGACTGATTAGGAGAGATCATCCAAGACAAATGTGGTTTTAATCCTAAAAACCAAAAGCTTGATAATAAGTTTAGACAGCACAGTGGTGCGAGATATGAGTCTAAAATGATCCCAATTAGATTTCTGGTCTCCCTTTGGGATTAGAATAATGCTGGATTGAGCAAAATAATGTGGCATATCCTCCCCCCTGAAGAAGGGCTGGACAGCTTCCACAACATCAAACTTAATCACCTCCCAATATTTTATATAGAAACTAGAAGTAAAACCATCTGCACCAGCCACCTTGTCACCATCAATGGAATAAATGTTAAATCCAGGCACTGGATATCAGAGAATTTTTCATTAAGTAAGCAAGGGTAAAGTTCAGGAGAGTAGCCTCATGGGGTTCAGATAAAAGGTTTTGAAAGTGATCAATAGCATCTCTGTGAATTAGATCAGTACCCTAGACCCAAATGCCACTATGGTTTTTAATCTTCAGGATGGTGTTGGAATGTCCTCTTTGTTTAATACAAGCATGGTAAGACTTTGTATTCCTATCCCCATCAACAAATTTTTTGATGGCAGCCTTCTGTTTATAGAACTCTTCCTCCGAATGAATAGCTTGAAGTAGATTTGCATTAGCTAATATCAGGTTCTATTCATCAGATAGCCCCATCTGAATGTTTAATTCAGCTTGTTTCACAACAGCTTCAGCCTCTTCAACTTTTGCTGTAAGGTTGCTAAAGCAGTTCCAATTCCAAGATTTCAGCAAATTACCAACTTTTCTTTGAATTTTCCATAGTTTAAACCGAGGGAAGGATGAAACAGGTACCCAAACAGACTTAATAAAGGAGAGGAATTCAAAATGTTCCACCCAGGCATTAAGGAATCTGAATCTTGTTATGGGAGCAACAGTATTAGGGGATATAGAGATTAGCAAAGGCATATGATTAGAACATGTGTAAGGAAGATGGGAAATTGTAGTCATAAAGTTGGTATCCAGCCAAGGCTGATTGACCAAGAATCTATTAATTCTTTCAAAAAGTTTTCCCCTTCTCCAAGTGTCAAGAGGTCCTTGATGAGGAAGTGCAGCAAGGGCAGTGCTTATGATGTTCTGATTAAAGAGTAACATTTGTGTAATCTCCACAGGTTTCCCTCCCCATTTTTCATTTAATTAGGCTATATGTTAAAGTCTCCACCAATGATCCAAGGTCCATTAATATAGGATTTGAGATGCTAGATTTGTTTCCATAGTAGAGCTTTATCATTTGCAGAACTCCCAGCATAAATGAAGGTAGTTTGAACATGTAGAAAATCCCATATAAGCTGGATATGAAGCAATTGAGGTTGGTCTTCCAAGTTCTGAACAATCAGGTTACTTCTATAGAAAAACCAAACTTTGTTATTAATATTGTAATTACAAGTGAAACTTGGGAAGTGCTTTCTAAATCTGCAAGGAGTGCAGTGAACCAAAGGTTCAAGAATAGTAAAACACAGTAACCTGTGCTTCCTAACCACTGTTTAATTCTGATCAAAGATTTCTAATCAGCAAACCCTCTGATGTTCCAGCACATCAAATTAATCATCTGAAAGGAAGTGAAAGCCCAAGGATTGCAATCCAAATAATCCAGAAGAATGACCAGTGATTTGCTGACATGAGACATATGAAGGAAATAAAAAGACTCCCATATCTTTCAAGAAAGTTGGTAGAGTGCAGGAAGAAATCTACCAACATCCAAAGACCAGACAGACACTTTCTCAAATTATTACTGCTGTCACAACAAACCAAAAAATTGTCTAGTGACTTGTTGAATTGAATCAAAGATAAAGGAATAGATAGTCTTCCATATCTTCTTAGATATAGAGTATATAAATGCTGATAAGAGTCTGCCATCACCCAAAGGCCATAGAATCCCATTCTGAACATATAACAACTAAAGTTAAGGATAAAAATTAAAAGTCTTCTGAAAGACATAAAGTGACTAGGGGTCAATAAACAAACCAAAGAGAAGTTAAGGATTTTGAGGGTAAAGATGGGGTGAAGGTTGTGATCTGGATCTGGTTCTCCCTCTAGAGGGTCCAGGAGACGATCCAACCTTCAGAATATTGCTAATGGAAGCTACCTCTCTTTGTAATCTTTGAGATTTTGTTGTTTGTTTTTTCTTTCTCTTAGAGGTCTGCATAACCCAATCCTCCCCCATAAAGTGGTTCAAATCAGTAACCTTTTCCCTTCAATCACATGATGCAATTGCTATTCCTGAATTGGATCCTGCAGCCTCTCCTCAAGGGAAGCAACTGTGGGGGAGAGTATAGTGATGATATTGGGTTCCTCTCTTAGCAGTTCCTTAGGAGGAGAAGGGGGAATAATAGAAGTAAAGTGGGTTGGGGAGTTTTGAGCCTCATCCTGTATGCCATCCTCATTAACCCCAGGAAGTTGAATGGGGGCAATTTTCTTCAAAGAAGAATGTTTCCTTTTCACTGGAGGGTGTAGCCTATAGCAAGTATCCCTAGTGTGCCCAAACATCTTGCAATATTGACAATAGTAAGGCCTTTGCTCAAGGATTAACTCTTGCCAAAAGCCATCCTTTTCAGAGCCTATCCACACTCTCTTAACTTCAGGCAAGGTGATATCGCTTTCAATGAGAATTCTAGCAAGAGCAGGCCTTACCTTGTTAAAAGTCTGAGCATCAACTTTAAGTGGTCTCCCTAAAGCAGATCCAATGTTAAAAAGGGCATTCAACTTGAAGTAGGGAATAGGGAGGTCAGGAAGCTTGAACCAAAGTGGAACCACAGGAGGTTCTTTGCTAGGATCAAAGCCAGGGGTCCGTTTCAAAAGTTTCATGGTATCCCCCCCAATAACTAAAGATTGCTTGGCAAAACGTTTAGCATAATCCTCTTCTATTGTCAATTAGATAAGCAAATGTCTGCCATCTAGTATCCCTAGTTGCCAAGCACTAGTAAAGTTTAAGGACTCAAAGAAACTCTTTACCAGTTCCATCTAAGGGTGACCTAACTGAAATTTTCCTACCAAAGTTAGCTTAACCTCTTCACTTAATGAATTAACTTTGTGAGGAGAGAAATAAAGTGCAGGTTCCCCCTCCTTGCACCTAATGGGGTGAATACAGGGAGAAGGCCTTTTGCCAGCTAAAGTATCATGAAACTCCTATGGAAAAACTAATTTATCCATATGTTGTAACTGTTCCTTAGGGTGTCCAAGCGCCCCAGCATAAGTGGCCTTGGCCTATTGGAGATTAGTGTCCAAAGCAATGTTAGTAGCCATTCAGAATGGAGCAAAAACACCAAAAGGAGAACCAACAAGTCACAATCCAATGGAACAGTAAAACAAACGGAACAGTAAACCATGGGACAGCTAAACACCCCCCACCAAAACCAACAGCAAGTGAGACTTCAGCAGGGAAAACCCGCCCCAGCCTCCAAAATGGTTACCACCACAGACCAAGTGGGGACCCTAGCTCAGGCAGGGAAGACAGAAATAAGGGCAAACCAGAAGAACAACAACAAAACAAGTACAGTATCTGAAGAAAACCAAATGTTGGATCAACCTCTAGCTCGCCAAATAAACAGCAAGGAAGAAGAGGAAACCACTCTCTCCCACCAGCCTACAAACCAACCATAATAGGGAGCCATGGAAACCCTAGCAGAGCACTAGCCACCACCCCAAACAGCTCCATTATATATATANATATATATATATATATATATATATATATATATATATATATATATATATATATATATATATATATATATATATATATATATATATATATAAGTATTGTATATAATGTTCTTTTGGCCCAAGAGTTGGTATTAGATTTGGATAGAATCACTATAGGAGGAAATTTAATTCTCAAATTGGATATCAGAAAAGCTTATGACACAGTCAGTTGGAAGTTTATTGAACAAGTTCTCATTGTCAGAGGTTTCTCCCCTTCCTTTATCTCTCTAATCAATAGATGGCTGGCTAATAATTTCAATTCAGTCTTTATTAATGGAACTTCACATGGGTTTTTCAGTGCATCAAGAGGTATTAAATAAGGTGACCCACTATCCCCTACCATATTTATTTTGGTTTTTGACTACTTATCCAGAATTTTGAATGATATGGCAGCCAGGAAACCCCACTCCCTTTATAGCCATAGACCTTCCATCTTAATTAACCATTTGGCTTTTACTGATGATATCATTATATTTTCAAAAGCTTCCAAACTTGCTGTTATATTATTCATGCAGTGCTTGGAGAATTTATAGGATGCTTTTGGAATTAAGTTGAATGATCAGAAGTGCATTACTATTTTCAGCAAACAATGCAAGAGTGAGTTTAAGACCTCAGTTTCTGACTTCACTGGCTTTACCAATCTTCCTGTGAAATATCTAGAGGTGTTTCTTATCAAAGGAAGAACTAAAAATTTTCAGTTTGATCATATTCTAGAGAAGATTCAAAGCAAACCGCAGGCATGGGAGAATTCTTATTTATCCAATGGGCGTTGGATAACCCTTCTAAAAAGTGTTCTATCTATTGATCCATCTTATCTTCTGCAAATGAATTTTATAAAAAAGGCTACTCAAAGATTATTGGAAGGTATGTTCAATAGATTTCTATGGGTTGGTCAAAGGAAGCAAAAACACTGGACTAAATGGGCTAAGGTTTGCAAACCTTTTATGGAAGGTGGGTTTGGGTTCAAGTCCTTTCCTGAAATAATGCACAATAACCTTTGTAAACTCTGGATTAAATTCAGATCTCAGTCCTCCCTTTGGGATGAATTCTTATGGGGTAAATACTGTAAGCACCAACATCCTACCCAATTATCTGTGGGATTGGGGGACTCTCCTATTCGGAAAAAGATGTTACAGATTAGGGAGGAAGCTGAAGAAATGTTTGTCTGGGAGATAGGTGATGGTTTGGTAAACATCTGATGGGATAACTGGTCTTTGGAAGGAAGCCTACTTCAAGATCAAAATGCTCCAGTCTTTCCCAAGTATGTGAAGGATCTATGGGAACATGATAAGTGGAACCTTAATCCTATCCTTCCATTTTGCAGCCCCCCCAAATCTCTAATATTCTGAAACTCTCTGTTAAACATGGGGAAAAGACAAAATTGTAATAAAAAAGAACATATCCCCATCTCATCCTCCCCATCAGGTGGTGGATTGGGGTCATATAATTTGGAACAAATTTCTTACTCCTTCCATGTCCTTTTTCATATGGAGACTCTTCTCAAAGTTGATTCACACTGATGATATCTTGAAATTGAAGGGTCTTAGAGGACCCTCTAGATGTATTTTTTGTCTGACTGAGGAGGAAACTCTTGCTCACCTTTTCTTTGCCTGCCCTTGGGTACAAAAAATTTGGTCTATAGTTCTTGAAAAGCTGAATGTTCCAACCATGAATCCATCATGGGATGTATTCTATAATTGCTGGTCTGAATGGAGGGGAATAAAACTTCAAGATATCCCCAACATTGTGGCTTGGTTTGTTTGGATGGCTAGAAACCACCTGAAGTACGCAGCTACTCCCTTAGAGCCAATGAAGGTGGGCTTAAATTGCATTGCCTATGTACAAAAACTGATTAAACTCAAGAAAATTGGAGCTGTGTTGGAGCTAATCCCCTCTTTTAAACCTTCCATTACCAAGGTTTTGAAAATTTGCTGGTCTCTTCCCAAGTATGGGTGGATAAAAGTTAACACTGATGGTAGCTACAAGACTCATTATGCTGGTATTGGTGGTGTCTTCAGGAATCATGAGGGGAGGTCAATCTCCTATTACAACTATGGATCCTCTTGAAAATGAATGTCAAGTAGCTTTTTGGTCCCTCAATTCAGCCAGAACTTGCAATTTCAACCAGCTGTGGGTTGAATCTGATTTATTGTTGCTTATTAACATTATCAAGGGCTCTTGTGACACTCCATTGAACTTAATCTGCTGGATTTCTGGGATTCACCAATTGCTGAAGAATTACTCCATAATATTTTCTCATATCCACAGAGAAGGTAATAGACCTTCCAATTGGCTGGCTAGAAGGGGTCTTCACACTAAAGAACCTTTGGTGAGCAAAAGGATTACTCCCTCACTGGACTTCATATTATCCAGTGATCTTTTGTCTCTTCCCTATATTAGATAGCTTCCCTTTTGATATTTTGAGAGGTTGCCTCCTTTTAAAGGCCCTCTTCTCCTCTTTGTAACTGATTTTTAATTTTAATGAATTGGAGCTTTGCTCCTTATACAATATATATATATATATATATATATATATATATATATATATATATATATATATANTATATATATATATATATATATATATATATATATATATATATATATATATATATATATATATATATATATATATATATATATATATATACATTAAATGATTTTTATTTCTTCACAAATAATATACTCATTGTAATGAGGAAGGATTCTTTCTTAAATTTAAACTCTTTGTCGCAAAAGTTTGTTTAGTTTTTATAATTCTACTTTTGATGCTTAGAAATCAGTTTAGCTAACTTAGTTCTTTTAACTGCATTTTAGTTAGCATACATTCAATACTTTTATATCAAAATTTTGTACTTAAGTTTTGTAGTTTGAATTTTGTGTTTCACTTTATAGTTATCAGAATTTCCAACTTCTCTGTGGGATCGATACTTAGAACTCCATAAGAGCCCTTTATTACTTAAGTGATACATATACTTGTGATATTATTACGGGGTTGGCAATTTTAAGATTTTAAATGATAAAATTATTTTTACTAAATTTATTTTTATTGAGATTGAACTGCATATTTATTATAAGTGTTGTTGTGTATATATTATAATATTGAAAAATATTTGCGAAAGCTACACACAACAAAATACCCCACATCAAGTTTTTAGCGCCATTACGTGAGAAGTAACAGTAAATTATTTTATAATTTAAATCATTTTATTTGAAATGAAAAAATGTTTGTAGTTTAATTTGAATATTTTCATATTTTTATGTTTTTGCTTACTTTAAATGCTTATTGTGTTTGTTTATGCGTAGTTTAAGATTTGAAAATTTAGTACCTTACAATTCAGAGTTAGAAATAACTAGTACAAAATTCAAAAATAACAAAAAGAAATAAATAAATCTTGTAGAATGGCATGCAACTCAAGTAATTTTGAAAATTAACATCATTAAAGACATTTAAGAGATTATGTTAATCCTAAAGGAGATGAAATTCTTTTGAGTACCTAAAACCCTACGGTAGCTACCATTTCATTTGAGCTTAAACTTGCTTGTATCCAAATGGAACAAAATAATCAGTTTGGGGGAACACCAACTGAAGATCCTAACTTATACCTTGCTAGTTTTCTAGAATTGTATGTTATATTTAAATATGATGGAGTGTCAAACGATGTGGTCAGACTTAGACTTTTTCCTTTTTCACTAAGGGACAAAACTAAGATGAGGTTAAACTCATTAGCACCTAGATCTATCAAAACTTGGGGAGACTTATCACAAAAAAAAAATCTAAATATTTCCCACCATAAAAAACTACTAAGCTTAGAAATGATATTATATCTTTTTATCAGTTTGAAGGGGAATCAATTTATGAAGCGTGAGAAAGATTTAAATATCTCCTTAGGAAATGTCCAGACCATGCGTTGCTAGATTAGTTAATAATTCAAACCTTTTATAATGGATTGGTTGGATCTCTTAGATCAATAATTGCCGCTGTAGCTAGCGGATCATTAATGTCAAAACCAATCAATGAAGCATATTCATTAATTGAAGAAATGACTACTAATAATTTTTAATGTCCCTTTGAAAGGGTAAATCCAAAAAGAGTAGCTAGTACTCATGATTCTGATACAATATCTATATTGGCTACCTAAATAGTTTTTAAATCGAAGAAGATAGATCAATATGAAATGAATTATTCTCAAACAACACTTGTGCTTGAAGAAAACTCATTGGGATAAATGACAGAATCTCAATCTTCTTGTGAGACTTTAAATATAATAAATAATCATTCTAACAATCCTTATGCCAATTATTATAATCTTGGTTGGAAAAATCATCCAAATTTCGGTTGGAGCAACAATAAATCTATTGTTTCAAATCTGCAATGAAGGAATGACCAAAGGAAAATATGTTGAGATTTTTATACCTATTTTATACTATTTTTGATGATATTGCACTTTAAAAAAGGTATTTTTGATGTTTTGTTGCATGAATAATGAAATAGGGTCATTGGAGCAAAAATATGCGAAAATGAGTGAATTTGGAGTAAAAAGGACCAAAATGTGAAGAACTGAACTAGGGCGCCGACGACACCATCAACCCTGCTAACAACAAGAATTTGCCGAGACTCTAGAATTAAATCATTAAAAAGGTCCGCCGACGGCGCCCTCGAGGCCGCGATGGTGAGCTCGGCGGTTATGTCCAACTAGGCTTTGGATGAGGACAAATTTTGAAGGGATGCTTAGGCAACTCTTAGGAAAGCTCATCCACAACTTTAAAAGAATATTTTGGCTAAAAATTAGGAGAGTCTAGAGGTCCTTGAGGTTAGAAAGATTCCATTAGTGTGTAGAGAGTTTGCTAGAGCGTTTAAATTGTGAGGAATTTTTCGAGAGATTGTAAGAGTGGAGGGAAAGTGAGTGATTTCTTCCTCTTTGCTGCTTCGAAGAGGAATTTTTTGTGCTGTAAAGAAAGGAAGAGATTCAGAGGAACTTCAGGAGTTTTCTTGGGAGAAATTAGAGAAAAGTTTATTTATTGTTATAGTTTGTATGACTTTGATTTTATATATGAATTTCGAGTTTTGTTGTGTTTTCCCCATGAGATCTAAGTAGTTTTCTCTGTCTTTCTCCTTGTCTTAAGATTTGTGAAATGGTGAGTTGAATTGGTGAAGCCATGAAAATGTTTAAGAAATTGTGATGATCTTTTCACTTTGATCTTAATTTACTTTTAATCTGGCCAATTAATTTGTTAAAATATGTTGAGTTTTACAACTAAAGTGAAGATTACATCCAAGATTCAAGGAGCTCAATGCCCTTGGAAATTGGGTGCAAATAAATAGAGAAATAAAATTATTGGGCGTAGAGTTGGAGATTTTAGAGTGATAGACTAAATCCCCAATTCAGTCCTATCATTTGGGTGCTGAAGTGTAGATGTTAGCCCTTAGGTGAGGGGAACATGGGAGCTCCGAAGTGATAGCCGGTATCCTCCCAGCCTAGCCGCAGATTCAGTAAACAAGCGTAGGATTAGTCAATGTTCTTTATGTATGGACCAAAGGTTAAAGAATAGGTATGCTCCTATTCGACATAATATAATTTGAACTAATTCACTTTATCCATTCACTATAATTTCTTGACAAGGAGAAGGTTGCTTTCTTATATATTGAATATCACATTTGAAACTTGAGTAGTATCATTAGTCATTTAATAGTTATTAAAATTACATATTTATTTCAATTGCCTATTAGTGACAGATAAGCAAATTGAACTTCATTGTTGTGATTAAAGTGTTGCTTTTCTAAAATCTTAGTTCGTAGTTATAATCTTACTTCCTGTGGGATCGATATCTAGGACTCCATTAGAGCCATATATTACTTGAGTGATACGTATACTTGTGTTGATAAGTGTGACTTTACAATCATTGAATATTTAATTTATCCATATTTATTGAATCTATAATTGTTATTAAGGTTTTGGTACAGCTGTTGAGGAATTAAATCTTTTGGCAGCAGTACTAATACTTATATTTTTAAACATATATAAAATCGCGGTCAAGTTTTTGGCTTCGTTGCCGGGGAGTGAGTAACAAAAATCACAAGTAGAGTAACAGACAAATTAGGATTATTAGAAAATTTTTACTTGAATTGCAACTTATTTTCATATTTAGTTAACAGTTTTACTGTGTACTGATTTCAAATTATATGCATAAATTTGGACCTAAAAATCTTATATCCTACGATTCAGAATTAGAACGCACTGTTAGAAAAACTAGAAGATTGAGAGGAGAACCTAGAAATTTTGATGCAATGGAAAAAAATATGAACAATCAAGGAATAGAGAATGAACATCAACCTAGACCCCTACGAGATTATGTAAATCATACAGCAGATGAAATTCACTTATCCATAAAAAATCCTGATGTAGTTGCTAATTCATTTGAGCTTAAACCTGCTATTATCCAAATGGTACAAAACAATCAATTTGGAGGTACACCAAATGAATATCCTAACTTACACCTCGCTAGTTTTTTAGAACTGTGTGCTACTTTTAAATATGACAGAGTCTCAAACGATGCTGTTAGACTTAGACTTTTACCTTTTTCAGTGAGGGATAAGGCTAAGATGTGGTTAAATTTGTTAGCACCAGGATCTATTAGAACTTGGGGAGAAGTTTCACAGAAATTTCTATCCAAATATTTCCCTTCATCCAAAACTGCCAAACTTAGAAATGACGTAACATTATTCTGTCAGATTGATGAAGAGTCAATATATATAGATTGGGAGAGATTTAAAGATCTTCCCAGATTGGTTGATAATTCAAACGTTTTATAATGGATTAGTGGGATCACTTAGATCGATTATAGATGTTGCGGCTGGTGGTTCGTTAATGTCAAAACCTTTTGATGAGGCTTATTTGTTAATAGAAGAAATGGCTACCAACAATTTTCATGGCCCTCTGAAAGGGTAAATCCTAAAAGATGAGCTAGTATCCATGATTCTGATACAATATGTTTGTTAGCTTCGCAGATTGCTGTAATATCAAAGAAATTAGATCATTATGGGATGAATTATTCTCCAACACCTCCTTTGATGGAAGAGAATTCATCTGGGCAATTTGTGGATGTTCAACCTTCATATGAGACTTTAAATGCTATTAATAGACCCCAAAACCCTTATTCAAACTATTATAACCTAGGTTGGAAGAATCATCAAAATTTTAATTGGAATAACATTTCTTCTACAAATCAACAATGGGTAAACAACCCAGTGAACCCATTATGAAATTCATCCAACCAAGGAAATGTTAACTATAGACCTTCTTATCCTCCAGGATTTAACAGTAACACTCAAAATAAGGAGAAGAAGTTGTCTATGGATGAGCTGATATTAAACATAGGTCAACAATTGTAGAATCAAGGAAATCAATTACAAAATCAAGAAACTGGTGTTAAGAATATTGGAAATCAATTTGGGCACATCGCTGCTGCGCTTAGTAACTAAACATTAGGAACTTTTCCTAGTACCGTAGAATCAAATCCTAAAGATTAAGGAAAAGAACAAATCAAAGTGATATAATTACGAATTGGAAAAGAATTGGAGGCAAGAGTACAAAAAGAAACGAAAACTGAAAAAGAGAAAGTGGATACTGAAAAAGAAAAGGATCATGAGTACCCAGATTTAAAGTATCCATTAACACCAATTAAAATTACTGCGGAGAAACCTCCACCACCGTTTCCTTAAAGATTGAATCAACATAAACAGAATAAATAATTTTCCAAATTTTTAGAAATTCTTAAGAAGTTGACGGTAAATATTTCCTTCGTAGAAGCTTTAAAGCAAATGCCCAATTATGTAAAATTTATGAAAGATATTTTGAACGAGAAAAGGAAGTTCACGGATAACAAAACTGTTGCACTTAGCGAAGAGTGTAGTGCAATTATTTAGAAAAAGCATCCTGAAAAATTAAAGGATCCTGGCAGTTTCACTATACCATGTGCTATTGATGAAAAATTTTATGGTTGAGCATTATGTGATTTGGGAGCCAGCATTAATCTTATGCCTCTATCAATCTTTAAAAGATTAGGATTAAGAGAAGTCTCACCTACTTCTGTAACTCTATAGTTAGCAGGCCGTTCAGTTACATATCCTAAGGGAGTTATAGAAGATGTGTTAGTAAAAGTGGATAAATTTATCTTTCATGCTGATTTCATTGTTTTAGATATGGAGGAAGATAAAGAAATACCTTTCATTTTAGGGAGACCATTTTTAGCTACTGGAAAAGCTATGATAGATGTTCAAAAAGGAGAATTAACTATGACAGTTAATGATCAAGAAGTGTCTATTAACATTACAAAATCTATGAAATACCCTGCTGTTGAAAGAGATAATGAATGTTTTCAAATGGAAATTAGTGAACATCTATTGAAAGAATATTTTAAAGAACATTTTGAAGAGAAAGAAAAATTTGAAGAGAATGATGAAGTTATTTTGGATGAATTAGAAAATGAAGAATTAGATTATGTTCAGGAAAGATTTGAGATGTTGGATGTTACGGAAAATACTGATAAGAATCTTTTTTCGTCAATTATAAAACCACCTGAACTTGAGTTGAAAATACTGCCTAGCCACTTGAAGTTTGTGTTTTTGGGAGACTCATCTACATTACATGTTATTATATTTTTAAAATTAAATGATCTGCAAGAGCAAAGACTGTTAGATACATTGAAAATATATAAGAAAGCTTTTGGTTGTACCATAGCTGATATTAAGGGAATCAGTCCTTCGATATGTATGCACAGAATTATTTTAGATGAACAATATAAACCAAGAGTTGATCCACAAAGGAGATTAAATCCAATGATGAAAGATGTAGTTAAGAAGGAAATTTTGAAATGGTTATACACTAGAATTATATATCCTATTTCAGATAGTGCGTGGGTAAGTCCAATTCATTGTGTTCCTAAGAAAGGAGGAGTGACTGTTGAGATAAAAGAAAATAATGAATTAATACCAATTAGACAACTGGGTGGCATATTTGCATTGATTATAGGAATTTATACACTACCACAAGGAAAGATCATTTCCCTTTACCCTTTTTAGACCAAATAGTAGATACTCTTGTTGGGCACAAATATTTTTATTTTTTAGATCGATATACCGGTTACCATCAAATTCCTATTGCTCCTGAGGATCAAGAGAAGACAACATTTACTAGTCCTTTTGAAACTTTTACTTTTCGAAGAATGCCTTTCGGATTATTTAATGCACCTGCAACATTCCAGATATGTATGATATCCATATTTAGTAAATTAATGTATGATGGATTGGAAGAATTTATGTATGATTTCTCTATATTTGGAACATCATTTGACGCATGCTTAAATTACCTTGAAAAAGTTTTAGAGTTATGCGAAAGAACTAATTTAGTTCTAAATTGAGGAAATGTCAATTTATGGTTGCAGGAAAAATTATGTTAGGGCATAAAATTTTGGAAGATGGTATGGAAGCAGACCATGTAAAAATTCAAGTTATATTTAAACTAACACCTCCTACTAATGTAAGAGAGGTTACGAGTTTTCTTGGACATATTGGATTTTATAGGAGTTTTATTAAATATTTTTAAAAAATTACCAAACCTCTATGCCAACTTTTAGAAAAGGACAAGAAATTTGAATTTACTGAAAGCTGTTTAAATGCCTTTGACTTATTAAAGAAAAAATTAATCACAGCCCCTATTATAGTTTCACCTAACTGGGAGAAACCATTTGAATTGATGTGTGATGCTAGTGATTATGCTATTGGAGCTGTCCTTGGACAAAGGTATGAAAATATTTTTAGAGTTATATACTACGCTAGTAAAACTATTAATGAGGCACATATTAATTATACTGTTAGTGAAAAAGAGTTACTGGCTATTGTATATGCTTTGGATAAATTTAGATCTTATTTAATTAGAGCTAAATGTGTTGTGCATACTGATCACTCTGCTATTAAATATCTGATGCAAAAGAAGGATGCCAAACCAAGGTTGATTAGATGTATACTTTTGATGAAAGAATTTGATCTTATGGTTATTGATAGAAATCAAATTGTTGATCATTTTTCAAGATTAGAAAATCATGAATTATCTGACACTGACAATGAAATTACAAACAATTTGTTTGATGAGCAACTTTATAATATTAATGAGTGAAAAATACCATGGTATGCTGATATTGTTAACTATATTGTAAGTGATATTTTGACACCTATGTTGAAACTGCAGTAATAAAGGAAAATTATTCATGATGTGAAAGCTTATTTTTGGGATGAGCCTTATTTATATAAATAATGTAAGGATCTGATTATGAGAATATGTGTACCTTATAAAGAAACTGAGCTAATCATTCAGAAATGTCATGATTTTTAATTTGGAGGACATTTTGGGATTAATAAAAAGGCTTATAAAATTTTACAACCTGGATTTTATTAGCCTACTATCTTTAGGGATGTTTATAGATATATAGAAACTTGTGATTGATGTCAACTAGTAGGCAATGTATCTAGAAGAAATGAAATGCCTCTGAATTTCATGTTAGAAGTTGAGATCTTTGAAGTTTGGAGATTAAATTTTATGGGACCATTTATTCCTTCATTTGGGAACATGTATATATTAATTGTAGTAGACTACGTTTCTAGGTGGATTGAAGCACAAACTTTACCTCATTGGGACGTTAAAAGTGTTTCAAAATTTTTAATGAAAAATGTTTTCACTAGATACGGAATGCCTAGGATGATTATCACAGACAGAGGATCCCATTTTAGGAAAAAAAATGTTCAAAGATTGACAGAAAAGTTTAATATTATTCATAGAATATCTACTGCCTATCATCCTCAAACCAGTAGGTTAGCTGAAGTTTCTAGTAGAGATATTAAACAAATACTTGAAAAGACTATAAACCTTACTAAAGTAGATTGGTCCACAAGACTGGATACAACATTGTGGGCTTACATGACTGCTTATAAAACTCCTATTGGAATGGCTCCTTAGAGACTAATTTTTGGAAAGGCTTGTCACTTACTAGTGGAATTAGAGCAAAAAGCATATCGAGTAATTAAAGAATTCAATTATAATTTGAAAGATGCTGGTAAGAAGAGATTGTTACAATTAAATGAATTGGAAGAATTAAGAAATGAGTCTTATGATAACGACATAATTTATAAGGAGAAACTAAAGCTATGGCATGATCGGATGATTAACCAAAAGAACTTTGAACCAGGATAAGAAGTTTTGCTTTACAACACTAGGCTGAAGTTATTTCCTGGAAATTGAAGTCTCGTTGGTTAGGGCCCTTTACCGTGACTCAAGTTTATTCTTACGGAGCTGTTGAATTTAAAGATCAGAAGACAAGAAATAGATTTAAAGTAAATGGACACAAATTACAACCGTATTTTGAGGGTAAAAGACCAAAATTTAAAGAGGTTTTAATGATCAGTCAACCTGAATAACACCTGATTAGGTCGGGCTGATGACGTTAAACCAAGCGCTTTATGGGAGGCAACCTCTGGTTATCTTTACTTTTACTGCAATTATAGTAGTTTTTATTTGAAATTATCATTAGTTTATGGTAGTATTAAGCTCTACTACCCATCTTTACCCTTGAATCATCATAAAAATTGGATCCATAAAAAAAATTGGAACGCATTCGGACAAGAGCGAAACTGTGCAATTTTTGCCTTGGGCGCCCTCGACGCCACCGACAGAGCCCTCGATGCCGCCGACGGTGCCCTCGACGCCTCCAATAGCGGGTTTTTCCCAAGAGTCCAGGCAAAATAAATACAGAGGCTCGTCGACGGTGCCCTCGACCCCGCCGACGCGAGACCGGAGAGATGGCGGTTACTTGGGTTTGATTGGCGGTTTTTGGCGCTTTTTGGGTAGGAGTTACCCTTTTAAACTCCCAAATTTGATTTCTAGTTCATATTTTCCCCCAAAAATGTAGTGAAACTACACCAAATTCATTCCTATGGCGTCTAATTCCCCTGATAATCCCAGAATGCGAGTTTTCAATCGCCGAAAGTTCATTAATGCGGAAGCGCAACGAATCTTCAACAAGTTACTGATGAAGAAAAGATTGATCAAGGAACGAGGATTTGTAAATCGTGGATTGAATAATCCTTCTACAAAAATTGGAGAGACGATAGTGCGGTGAAGATGGGAAGTGCCGTGGTACACTACCGTCGCTGTAGTTGTTCCTGTAGTGAAAGAATTATATGTAAATTTGCACAAAATCAACGAGGAGTTGTTTATGTGTGAAGTGGATGAATCACTTTCACTCATGCATGAATCAATGAATTATACATGATTGAGAACATTCCTGTCTTCCACTATTCCAATTTCGTCCCAACGAGAAACCAGATGAATGAAATTTATCAATATTTAACGGATGAAACTGACGACTGGGAAATGAGAGAAAATGAGTACGTTTGTTTTTCTGTGACACTTCTGAATCCCATTTCAAAACATTGGCACTTTTTCATTTCTGCGAAACTATTACCGACAATGTAGATTGGTAAAGTTTCTAAAGAAAGTGTTATTTGGAATTATTGCATCCAAAGGGGACTGCCGATTGATATTGAATCAATAATTGTGAAGTCGATTTTGGGCCTGATCGTTCATGGATCAACTTATGGGCTTGGACACCACTCCAAAATTTTCTCACTTTGCAGTCAGTTCCAAGTGTCCTACAAAAATTGGGAAAAAGTACTTCTACCTTGGAAGCCTTTGGACCTAGCTGAGAGATTCCCATCTTTTGAAGATGAAAATGACATGGTCATTATAGTAGATCAATCATCTCAGAATTCACTGCCAGTTCAACCCTTAATTCCTGAAAAGTCTCTGGTGATCCTGCGCAGATCAAGAAATATGAGAAGATGGTACAAAATGTCATGAATGCGATTAATAATATCTCTGATTTCTTCGATCATCTAGACTAGAGGATGAACGAACATTTTGATTACTCTGGACATTTAGAGGATAGCTTGATAAGGCTGATGAGGAGGATGAAATTAATAAATGAGGATTTTACTAAAGAATTTCCATTCTGACCCTTCTACAACCTTTTCATTCATGTGCAATCAATAGGTGATCTCAGAGGAGAATCTAGTACTGAATTTGAAGAATAGTAGATTTATATTACTACCTGTCTGCCTATCTATGTTTTTTGATTTGAACTTTGGATTTGCTTTGCTTTAGAATTATGCTTTTAGATCTCTGTATAGTTGAGACTAAGCATATGATGTTTTGTTTTCAGCATTTTGAGTGTTGTGACTCGGATTGCAACGCTGAATTAATGTGTTGAGGTTGAGGAAATACCAAAAGTAGGTGTGTTATGTAACGTACATTGTACCTCTTGGAATTTATATATAAAAATGATTTTTTGTGTTGTGAAAGTTTATTTGTGACAAGTACATCATTTAGTCAGTTAAAATTATGTCTACAATGATTGAAAAGATGTTGTTAAGGCTTAAAATTGATCGAAATCACAAAAATTTAGGATTTGAACCAAAATCAGTAGAGCCGCCGACGACGCCCTCGATGCTGCCGACGACGGATTTTACCCGAGACTTAGGTTAAAAATTCCAATAGAGCGCACCGACGATGCTATAGACCCTGCCGACGGCGAGCTCACGAAAAAACACCTTTAACCGTGATTTTGACCAGTCAACCGCCACTATTCGTCATCCCCTTCCTCCTAAAAATGTCATTTTCGACCTAGGGCTTTGGGAGGCGATTTCAAGACTTTTTGACACCGAATTTGATCATCTCTAGGTAAGAGCTTCACTCCAAGTTAAAAATATTTGATTTTCACCATGAATTTCTTCTACATTGAGCAGATCTGAAAATTTTGAGAATGTGAAGAAGATTTGGGAAGAAATTCATGGATCAAAGTGTTGAACTCTTAGAATTACTATTGGAAGCCATTATTTGCATATTTGAAGTAATTTTTGGAACTTTTCTATAATTTGATTAGATTGAAATGGCTCCACCTCAAAAGAGAGAAATTGAGTTTGACGAGTCTCGCTTCGTTAATTTGATGGCTCAAACAAGATTTACTTCAATATTTAAAGGAAAGAAGTGTATAAAGATCGAGTTTTTGAAAGTTTGGGAGGAGAAATTGAACGATTTATTGCCGAGCGGAGGTGTGAAAACTTTTGTTACACCACCAATAAATCTGATGCAAATATTGTGAAGGAGTTCTACGCTAATGTATTCTATTCTGAAGAAGGAATCATTCAAGTTCAGGGATTTCCTGTTAAATTTACCGTCGCCTGCATCAACACCTTTTACAAAGTCCCGGACTCTAACAACTACCAATATGAATCCTTTAGTACGATGGAAGGCCCCTTGAATGATGTGATCAACTTTCTCACTGATGAAAAAGGAACATGGAAGTTAAAGCAGCAAGAATGGGTAAATTTTTTTGCTTCCATGTTAAATGCCACCTCTAAAGCATGACACTATTTTATTGCTTCTACTCTGTTACCCTCTTATCACCATAGTGAGGTAACTAGAGATAAAGCTATTCTGAATTTTTGAATTCAGAGCAATAGAACTATAAATTTGGGGAGAATTATTTTTAAGAATATATTGACTACGGCGAGGAGTGAGACAAGTGGAGGTCTAGGACATCCTGACCTTATTTATGCAATTTGCAAACTTTTTGGAGTGAAAATTGGAGATGAAGAATGGGTTTACCCTATTAAACCCATTAGTAAGGCCAATTTAAAAACTTATGAATCCCATGAGAAATGGAGAACTGAGAGTAGAAGTCAAGAGCCTTCTACTAGTAGAGATGTCCCCTCTACAAGTTATGATCTTCCACCTTCTAGTTCCCCTACCCTCACTGATTTGATGAATGAGTTGACCTTACAGGGAAAGAACATAGAATTAATAAATGAAAGGATTGGAGGGTTAGAACGTCGAAATGATTATGATAGTGAGTACCTTCAGAGGCATTCAAATTTTGAGGTAGCTTATTACGAAGCTCAAGCCTGACACTACATAGGTGAGCCTGATGTTACTTTTGTTGAGTGCCCCCGATATACTCAGCATCAGCCCCATCCACCTGTTGATCAAGGAGACGAAGACATAGTTTGGGATTTTGATATCTGAATGTAATTGATGTACTTTTACTTTTGTTTTCTGTGATTTTGTAATAGAAATGGATGTTTATGTATATTTGGACTTTCATTTTTATTATTATGTTGTACTTGGATAATTTTAATTTTTGTTATAAAGTTAGTGTTATAGTTAAATTTGCATGTGTAGTTTAATAGATGTTGAGTATTATTCTGTGGATTGTAATGTAATGTGATTTTTATTTCGCATTTTAATTTTAATTGTTTTGTTTAGTATTGTGTTTGTGTTAGGAAATATTGTGCTTGTTTAATGTTTAAGTTTTATACTTATTTCAAAATTTCATCACCCTGAAATTCCTCTAATAATTTATATGTGTAGAAAGCTCTTAATATTACAGACCAGGTGAAGTAGAAATGTTGAGAAGGATTGCAAAAATTTTAGAATGATGAAAATGCCTAAAATAATTAGGTATGATTTAAATTTTGAGTTTTTCTTTCCACCTATATTATTTTATATTGAAAAATTTTAAGTTTGGGGGATGGAAGAAAAAGATTAACTATTAGATGTCCTCTATTTCAATATTTTCAAAAATTATTTATATGATTTTATGTAGTGAATTTAATTCAGGTAACTATATTTTTGTAGCTATTTAAATTATATAGTAGATTTAAAGAATTATTTTTGTAATGAAAATTAATTTTGTAACTTAAGATATTTAGTATAAGAGAATAAGATTATAGTTAACCATTTAAAGTAAAGGAAACTATATTTTGAAGTATTAAGAATCTGGAATTTCATTTGAGAAGAAAATATTGGGACTCAATGATGTAAAGGTTATGAAATATTTATAAGATAAGGGAATGCTTTGAGTTTCAAATTTAGGGAAAGAAAGGTGATGTTCAAAATCATTAAAGGCTATCCAGATATAGTAATCCTCACTTGAAAAGAAAAATTTATAGGATTGAAATCATTCCAAATGAAAAAGAGAAAAGAAAGAAAAAAATATGGGAGTGAGGAGAAGCTTGAGGATATGCCTAATCAAAAATTGGTTTAACTGGAGCTACCTAAAGGAAAAACCTAAATACATTCCTGAACTAATATTTATAGATTAGATCTTTTACTAGTAGAGTTCTCATGAAGTTCCTATCATTTGAATATTATAAGTGACTTAATATTGCAACATATAGTCATTCTTGAAATAAATAGAAGACTAGAATTCTTAAACTTGATGACTAAATAATCTTGTGGCTACAGAGTTAATTCAATTACTTGAATTTTTTCTGAAAATCTCACTATGATATTTATCTGAATCAAACTTATAGTATTTCTGAATTAAAACTTTACTATAGTGGATCATAACTTTTATATAGTACTAAAATTACTTGAGGACAAGTAATAGTTAAATTTGGGGGATTTTGAACTAAAGAAAATATGTTGAGATTTTCATACCTATTTTATACTGTTTTTGATGATATTACACTTTAAAGAAAGGTATTTTTGATGTTTTGTTACAAGAATGATGAAATAGGGTCATTGGAGCAAAAAGAAACGAAAATGAGCAAATTTGGAGCAAAAATGACAAAAATGTAAAGAATTGAACTAGGGCGCCAACAGCGCCATCGACCCCGCCGACGACAAGAATTTTCCGAGACTTCAGAATTAATTCATTAAGAAGGTCCGCCGATGGTGCCCTCGAGTCCGCCGATGGTGAGCTCGGCGGTTATGTCCAACCAGGCTTTGGATGAGGACAAATTTTGAAGGGATGCTTAGGCAACTCTTGAGAAAGCTCATCCACAACTTTAAAAGAATATTTTGGCCGAAAATTAGGAGAGTCTAGAGGTCCTGGAGGTTAGAAAGGTTCCATTAGTGTGTAGAGAGTTAGCTAGAGAGTTTAAATTGTGAGGAATTCTTTGAGAGATTGTAAGAGTTGAGGGAAAGTGAGAGATTTCTTCATCCTTTCCACTTCGAAAAGGAATTCTGTGTGCTGTAAAGAAAGGAAGAGATTCAGAGTAACTTCAGGAGTTTTCTTGGGTAGAAATTAGAGATAAGTTTATTTATTATTATAGTTTGTATGAATTTTATTTTATATATGAATTTCGAGTTTTGTTATGTTTTCCCCAAGAGATCTGAGTAGTTTTCTCTGTTTTTCTCCTTGTCTTGAGATTTATGAAATAGTGATTTGAATTAGTGAAGCTATGAAAATGTTTAAGAAATTATGATGATCTTTTCACTTCGATCTTAATTTACTTTCAATCTGGTCAATTGATTTATTAAAATATGATGAGTTTTACAGCTAAAGTGAAGATTATATTCAAGATTCAGGGAGGTCAAAGCCTTTGGAGGTTGGGTGGAAATAAATAGGGAAGTAAAATTATCAGGCATAGAGTTGGAGATTTTAGAGTGAAAGACTAAAAACCCTAATTCGGTCCTATCGTTTGGGTGCTGAAGTGTAGATGTTAGTCCTCAGGAAAAGGGAACGTGGGATCTCCGAAGTCAGAGCCGGTATCCTCCCAGCCTAGCCGCAGATTCAGTAAACAAGCGTAGGATTAGTCAATGTTCTTTATGCTTGGACCAAAGGGTAAAGAGTATGTATGCTCCTATTTGACACAATATAATTTGAACTAATTCACTTTATCCATTCACTATAATTTCTTGATAAAGAGAAGGAAGCTTTCTTATATATTGAATGTCACATTTGAACCTTCATTAGTATTATTAGTTATTTAATAGTTATTAAAATTACATATTTATTTCAATTGGCTATTAGTGACAGATAAGCAAATTAAACTTCCTTGTTGTGATTAAAGTATTGCTTTTCTAAAATCTTAGTTCATAGTTCTAATCTTACTCCCAGTGGGATCGATATCTAAGACTCCATTAGAGCCCTATATTTCTTGAGCGATATGTATACTTGTGTTGATAAGTGTGACTTTACAATCATTGAATATTTAGTTCATCCATATTTTTCGAATCTATAACAGTTATTAAGGTTTTGGTACAGTTGCTGAGGAATTAAATCTTTTGGCAGCAGTATTAAATACTTATATTTTTAAGCATATATAAAGTCGCGGTCAGAGAACAATGTTGCAAACCCATTGGAAAACTCTAACAATTAAGGAAATCCAAGTTATAAACCTTATTACCCTACAGGTATTAAAAGCAATATGCAGCGTAAGGAGAAGAAATTGTCAATGAAAGAATTAATATTACAAATTGAAAGTTAATTGCAAAGTCAATGAGCTGCAATTAGAAACAGGAAAATTTAGTTAGGATGTACTGCTACTGCACTTAGCAATAGAACTCCATGAACGTTGCTTAGTAATGTTGAAGTAAATCCTAATGATCAAAGCAAAAACAAAGTATGACTACTCAACGGAAAAGTGGAATAAAATTGGAAACCAAAGTTCAAAATGAAGTTGAAGTTGAAAAAGATGAAGTGGAAAATGAAAAATCTGATGAAGATTTTTATTTTGAGTTAGAATGTCCTATCAAACCAATAAAAAATAATATATAAATACCACCACCTCAATTTCCTCAAAGATTGAAGTGGAAAAAGAAAGATAAGCAATTTTCAAAAGTCTTGGAGATATTGAAGAAATTAACAATAAACAATCCATTTGTTGAAGCCTTGGAACAAATGTCAAGCTATGTGAACTTCATGAAGGATATACTTAATAAGAAAAGGAAGTTTGTGGATAATGAAGCTGTTGCACTTAGTGAAGAGTGTAGCACTATAATTCAGAAAAAGCTTCTTGAAAAAATAATGATCCTGGTAGTTTTACCATTCCTTGTCCTATTGGCGAAATATTTTTTAGAAAAGCTTTATGTTATTTAGTAGCCAAGACTAATATTATGCCTCTATCGATTTTCAGATGGATGGGTTTAGGAGATATTTCACCTACAACAGTAACTCTTTAGTTAGTTGATCGTTCGATTACCTACACTAAAGGAGTTATAGAAAAAGTTTTGGTAAAGTTGATAAATTTATCTTTCATGTGGATCTTATTGTATTAGATATGGAGGAAGATAAAAAAATTCCTATCATTTTAGTAAGATCACTTATTGCCACTACAAGAGCTTTGATAGATGTGCAAAAAGAACTAACTATGAGAGTTAGTGATCAAGAGGTTATGTTTAATATTGCAAAATTATTGATATATCCTACAAAAAAGCGAGATATTGAATGCTTCATAATGGATATAATCGACTATTTAGGCCATGAATATTACACAAAGGTATTTGAAAAGAAAACTGAAAAAGAATATTTGGAATATGAGGATGAGGATAAAATTCAAGATGAATCTATGAAAGTGAATAATGAAGACTTGGATTATGTTTAGGAACAATTTGAAATGTTAGATCTTACAGATAATAATAAAAATTTGATTTCATCTATAGAGAAACCTCCTGAACTAGAAATAAAAACACTTCCTACACAAATACACAGCTTATCCTGAAATACAGCCCGCGGAGCGACTGCGGGGGTCGACCCGTAGTCTACATTTAGTGTAAAAATAAAACCGTGTTTCCAGATAAACAAACAAAATGCAAGATAGAAAGGGCTGCAAGCTGACCCAAAAGGTCCTTAACCCCAATACTACAATTCTGTTTGGGGCAGCTTAGAAGTGCTGACGGCATTTTGAAAATGTCGTCGTCACGTTTGGTCAGTGCTTATTGCAAGATTAAGCAAGAAAAAAAAAGTTTTATTCACATTACCTACTATTATATCCTCAGAATTAACTGATACGCAAGAATAAAAAGTTTTTGGAAACTTTAAGAAGATTTAAGTAAGTCTTTGGATAGACATTAGCTGATATTAAAAGAATCAGTCCTTCAATTTGCATAGAATTTAATTGGAAGATCATCATGAACCAAGAGTTGATCCTCAAAGGATATTAAACTTTATGATGTAAGAAGTTGTCAAGAAAGAGGTTTTAAAATGATTAGATGCTGGAATAATATATCCTATTTCAGATAGTGCTTGGGTGAGTTTAATTCACTGTCTTCCAAAGAAAGGAGATGTGACTGTTGTGACAAATGATAATAATGAATTTATACCAACAAGACAAGTCACTGGATGTCAAATCTGCATAGATTATAGTAAATTAAATTTGGCCCCTAGGAAGGATCACTTTCTTTTATCCTTTTTGGTCTTAATGTTGGATAGACTGGTTGGGCATAGATATTTTTGCTTTCTATATGGATATATCAGTTATAATCAAATACCTATTGCTCTAGAGGATCAAGAGAAAATAATGTTTAATAGTCCTTATGGAACTTTTGCTTTTCAATGAATGCCCTTTGGATTATGTAACGCACCTACAACATTTCAAAGATTTATGATGTCAATTTTCAGTTATTTAATTGAAAAAGGGATCGAAGTCTTTATGGATAATTTTTTATGTTTGAAACTTCACTTGAAACATGTCTAAACCATTTAGAGAAATTTCTAGAAAGATGTGAAAAGGTGAATCTAGTGTTAAGCTGGGAAAAATGTCAATTCATGGTTACATGAGAAATTGTACTTAGGCATACAATTTCAGAAAATGTCATTGAACTAGATCCTGAAAAAATACAGGTTATATCTAACCTACCACCACCTACTACTGTAAAAGGAGTTAGGAGTTTTTAAGGACATGCTGGATTTTAGAGGTGATACATTAAATATTTTTTAAAAATTATGAAGCCTTTATGCCAACTTGTAGAAAAAGATACAAAATTCAATTTTAACCTAAAGTGCCTTTAAAGCCTTTGAAACTTTGAAGTAATAATTGTTCACAGCGCCTATAATTGTTTCACCTAATTGGAAGAAAGCTTTTGAACTAATGTGTGATGCAAGTGATTATGCATATGGAGCTGTTTTAGGACAAAGATATGACAAGAATTTTAAAGTCGTAATTACACTACTACTGAAAGAGAGTTATTAGTTATTGTTTATGTTTTTGATAAGTTTAGTTCATATTTAATTGGAGCTAAATGTGTTGTGCATACTAAGCACTCAGTTATTAAATATTTGATGCACATGAAGGAAGTAAAACCAAGATTAATTATATGAGTAATTCTGATGCAAGAATTTGATTTTGTGGTATTCGATAAGAAAAGGAACTGATAATCTATATGCTGATCATCTATTTAAGATGGATTAGGAATAAACACTTGATTTAGAAAAACAAATTAGTGAATCTTTTCCTGATGAACAAATTTATACTGTTAAAGGATGAGAAGTGCCATAGTATGTTGATATTGTGAATTATATTGTTAATGGCATTTTATGATATGGACTGACAAAACAATAAGAAAAGAAGTTCATTCACGATGTAAAAATTTAGTTTTGGGATGACCCCTATTTTTATAAATAATGCAAAGATTTAATTATGAGAAGATGTGTACCTTATAAATAAATTCAAGAAATTTTTCAAAAATTTCATGATTTTGAACTTGGAGGTCATTTTGGGAGTGATGGAACTGTTCACAAAATTTTGCAATATGGATTTTATTGGCCTAGTCTATTTAGAGATGTTAATATACATATAAACGCATGTGATCAAAGTGAAAGAGTGGGTAATATTCCAAAAAGAAATGAAATGCCTCTAAAGTTTAATTTTAAAGTTAAAATTTTTGATGTTTGGAGACTGAATTTTATGAGACAATTTGTATCTTGATTTGTAAATGTATATATATTGATTGCAGTGGATTATGTATCAAAATAAATTGAAGCAATCACCTTACCTTGATGTCATGCTCAGAGTGTTTCAAAATATTTAATCAAAATACTTTTACAATATACAGAATACTGAGAATAATCATTACTAATGGAGGATCTTATTTTAGGAATGCAAGAATTGCAAAGTTAATGGAAAAATATATTATTATGAATAGGATTGTAATTACTTATCATCCCTAGACTCGTGGTCTAACATAAGTTTCTAATTGTAAAATCAAAAGATTTTTGGGAAAAACTATGAATCCTAATAAAATGGATTGGTTTGTTAGATTAGATACTGCATTACGAGCTTACAGGACAGCTTATAAGACACCTATAGAAATGTCCCCACACTAATTAATTTTTGTGAAGTCTTGTCACTTAAAAATAGAACTGGAGCTTTAAACCTAGTGGGCCATTAAGGAGTTCAATTTCAATTTAAAAGATGTTGGTGAGAAAAGATTATTACAATTGAATGAGCATGAAGAAATTAAGAATGAATCTTATGACAATGTTAGGATATATAAGGACAAAATGAAAGAATGGCGTGATTGAAAGATAATAAAAAAGGAATTTGAGCCCGAATAGGAAGTTTTATTATATAATATAAGATTGAAATTATTTCATAGAAAACTGAAGTCTGGGTGGATATGGCCATTCACATATGTAGGAGTTTATCCCTATGAGGCTGTTAATATCAAAGATCCTAAGACTGTAAAAATATTTAAAGTGAACGAGCATAGACTAAAACCATATTCTGATGATCATAGGGCAGCTTTTAAAGAGATTTTAATGTTGGGCCAACCAGAGTAAAGACTGGGAATGTCGGACTGACGACATTAAACCAAGCGCTTTATGGGAGGCAACCCATATTTATCGTTATTTATTTTGCTTATTTATTTTAGTTTGGAGTATTGAATAAATATTTGTATTTTTATGAATTCTATGTATTTGAGAAACATAAAATTGAGAAAATATATAAAAAACGTCTTTATTTACCCAAGTTTTTTGAATATTTAATAATTAATTGGATTTAAAACGAAATAGTACAAATTTTGGAACTGGCACCTGAGATGCCATTTTCCAGAGAGCTGGCATGTTAAGTGCCAGAGTCGTCGCCTGAAGTGTCGCGAAGACTGGAACGACATAAAACGTTTCAAAAAGCAATTTTTGGTGGGTTTTAGCGTGTTTGTTCCTAATAACTCCCAAAAACCTTTTCCTAAACCTATTTTAGAGGAGAAGACGAGGGAAGTGTCAACACTTTTCAAATCCAATTACTTCCTAGTCTAAAAATACTGCGAGATATGGAACTTCCAATCACAAAAATTTTGTCAGTTTCAGCGCAGAAGTTACATGATCGAGTTCTTGTGATAAAGAAGCTAATAAAGAAAAGCAGATTTGTGAATCAAGGATTCAACACACTGAATACTCGAGTGGAGGAGATTATCGTACAAAAATGCTAGGAAGTACTTTTTTATACCACTTCCGTCATAGTTGTCATTATAGTGAATGATTTTTATGCAAATCTTCATGGAATCAACCAAGGAATTGTCTACGTGAGAGATAGGTGTATACAATTCACTCCTTCAAGAATAATCAATATGTTTATGATTGAAAGTGTATCTCTTTCCCACTACACAAATTTTTCCTCTTTAAGAAACAATATGAACAAACTCTGTCGATTTCTTACTGATGAAAGTACAAATTGGGGGACTCGAGATAATGTAAATGTGATTTTCTCTTAATCATTATTGAATCCTACATCTAAGGCATGGCATTTCTTTATTGCATCAAAACTACTTCTTACTATGAAAATCAGTAAGGTGATAAAGGAGAGTGTTATTTCGCATTATTGTATTCAAATTGGAAAACCTATTGATATGGGTGCAATAATTATGAAATCTATTTTGGGTTTGATTATCAACAGATCAAGTACTGGACTAGGACATCCATCTACTATCTTTCTACTCTATAGTCAATTGCAAGTGCTTTATGAAAGCTGGGAAAAGGTGGTTCTTCCTTGGAAGCCTATGGACCTAAATTTTGTTGCAAACAGGCGCCAACGCCAAAAAGTTGAGGAAAGGTGCTTCTTCCTTGGAAGCCTATGTTAACAATCAGGAGTAGAGTTTGGTAGAAATGAAGAAAATTTGTAGCCACAAAAAACCATTGGGAAACATAGTCCAAATATTTAAATTATTTGTTGAATTCAGGAGTGAAGGAAGTTATAGACACTCAAAATCTACTGTAGGACCATCTACTTCTAGATCTGCTTCACTTGAAAACATCATAGAGCAGCTTATGATGCATAAAATGGATATTGTAAATTTGCAAAATAGGATTGGAGGAATTGAAGCAAGGAATGGATATAACGATGAAAATCAACAGAGAAGAGTGCAATATGATATAACATATAAGGAGGCCATGAATAGATATCGAAGGGGTGATTATAATGTGGAATTTCCAACTTGCCCAAGTTTTACTCCTTATATATCAGATCATGAAGAAGAAGAAGAAGATGATGATGATGATGATGAGGAGGAGGAAGAGAATAATGATTAATATTTTAGGAGTTTGCTATGTCTGTTTTTACTTAGATTTTATATTATTTTTTTCTTTAAAATATTGTAATATGAAATTTCATTTTAAAATTGTATGGACCTAGTTATAATAGAAATTGTCTATTTTTATTTTCCTATATTTTTAGTTATTTTTAGTTTTTATTTATGTTTTAAATTCTTAGCAAATCCTTTGAAATAAGTTGTGTTTCATTTAATGCTTTAAAACCCGTATTTTTAAAGTTAGCACCTGTAGTATACATGAGCTCAATTTCATATTCAGAAATCCTCTATAGGTTAGTTTTTATTTTTATGCATCTAATTTTGTCTTTCACCTAATTTTTTTTTGTACTGAGCATTTTTAATTACTTAAAAACATAAGTTTAGGGGAAAGAAAATTTTCTTTTAAAAAGAATTAAACTAAATTTTATTTATCCTCAATTAAATATATTTTTAAAATTAATTTAACATGACTTGGGATATTAAGATTTAATTTTAACTGACTATATTTATGCTTGTAAATATTATGGTAATTTAGGTAAAAGTTTTTAATAACGAATGACAATTCTAAAGTTAAAGATATTTGGTGTGAGAGGACAAGACTATGTTTTTCTATATAAAGTAAAAAAAATTGTATTTTTGAATTATTAAGAATCTTAGAATTTCATGTAAGAAGAAAAGAATGAGACTTTATGAAAAATCATCAAAACTAATATAAATTTATAAAGTGAAGAAAGGTAAAAAGTCTTAACTTTAAGAAAAGGATAACGAAGTTCAAAATTCTTAAAGGCTATCTTGATATAGTAATCCTTACTTAAAAAAGGAAAGGATTGAAAAGATCTTGAGAAAAAAAAGAGAGAGGAAAAGAAAAAAAAAATGTAAGCAGAAACTTGAGGAGATGCCTAATAAAAAATAGGTTTCACTTGAATCAACTTGAGGAAAAGGCTCTCTTACATTTTCTAAACTTGTATTTTATTCTAGCTCCCTAATAATATTTTTTATATAAAGTTCTTTTTCATATGGATATTCTAAGTCTCCTTGACATAACAAATTACAATTTTACTTGAAATGAATGAGGATTCAAAAATCTTAGATTTGATTACAAAGTATTCTTATACTTAGAGTTTTAATCTAAGTTATTAAAAGTTTTTCTTAAATGATACTATTTTATTTATTAAACGAAAGTATAAAAGTTTATATGTTAATCTTTATCCTAAGTCATATTTTTATGTAGTAAAAGAGTTACTTGAGGACAAGTAACATTTATATTTAGGGGATTTCAATACACCAAAATAATGTGTTAATTTAAGTATACATTTTATGCTTATTTTTGGAGATAGTGTACTTTAAAGAAAGGTATTTTTATGTTTTTGTTTCACGTATATCAATTTTAGGCATTTGGAGCAAAAGTAACAAAAATGAAGAAATTTGGAGCCAAAATAGCAAATTTTGTGATTCTAGCACCTAAGCACCAGATTGGCGCCTGAAGCGCCACTTTATAGACAGCTTGGACCTAAAGGGTCAGACTTGGCACCTGAAGCACCATTATACAAAAAAGCGGCGCTTGAAGTGCATGAATTGACCCCTGAAGCTCCAAAGCCCAAAAGCAATGCAGACTTAAGTAACTTGGCGTCTGAAGCGCCAGATTGGCTTCTAAAGTGTCAGATTGGCACCTGAAGTGCCATATTGGCATCTGAAGTAATAGATTGACACCTGAAGCGTCAGTAACAATACTTGATGAATTCAGGCGGTCCAAATGAGTTTTGAGTGGATTTTGAAGGCTGTTTCAAACTCTCCATGGAGTGATTAAATGCATCTAGACACTTTGAGAGGTTCTCTAATGAAGGGATATGTCTGTTAAATGAATGGACATATCATTTAGGAGTCAAATGGTGTGACTTTTGAAGAGAAATTTGGAAGGAATTTGAATTTCTTTTGAGAGGAGGCCACCACTAATTAAAAGGAGAGGAATTTAAAGTTGAAAAGAGAGAAGAGAGTGGCATATAGAGAGGTTTAATGGATAAGAGAGAAAGGCGAGTAAGAGAGAGAAAGAGAAGGACTTAAAGATTTTCTTTTTGGGTTGTAAGACAAGAGGGAAAGTGAGAGATTTCTTCTTTATTACATTTTCAAGAGAGAATTAAGAGTGTTTGTAAAAGGGGATAGTTCTTAAAGAGAAATTCTAGGGATTTTATTGGGAAGGAGTGTGAGATAAGTTGTATCTTTTATTTCTTTATTTTATAAACCTGTTTTTATATTTGAAATCCGTATTTTGTTGTTTCCTTCTCATAAATTCTGAATAGTCTTCTTTATCCTTCTCCTTACTTTGAGATATAATTTTGCAAAGAATTGATTTTATTTTAAATGGTTTTAAATGTCAATACTTTGTAATGATTTGAACTCCGATCTTCACTTACATTTCGATTTGGTCAATTGAAATGTTAAAATGTGTTCAGAAACATAAGATCTGAAAGGGCTATGATTTATACAACATGGTGAGAGTTATATTTAATTCCATGGGTGAGAATCTAATTCATGGGCTTGAGTGCAAATGAATAAAGAATTATAATTTATTGGATGAAGAATGGGAGATTTTATGGTAATAGATTTTTCATCTAGGTGATTGAAAACTAATGCGAGATTGTTAACCCTCAGGAAAAGGAAAAGTGGGAGCTCTTGAGTGAGAGCCGGTATCCTCCCAACCTAACCACAGAATTAGGGACCAAACTTTGGATTAGTCAATATTTTTTATGCACTTGAAAGAGGGTAAAGAATTGGATTGCTCCTATTTGGCACAATACAATTTTTTATGTATATTTTTTTCTAAAATGATTTTAATTTCTTCATAATCCATATACTCATTGTAAAGGGGAAGGCTACTTTCTTAAATTTGAACTCTTCGTTGTAAAAACTTTGTTTAGTTTTTCAAAGTTTACTTTTGAAGTTTAACAATCAGTTTAGTTAACTTTGTTCTTTTAACTGCATTTTAGTTATCATACATTCAATTACTTTATATTTAAATTTTGTACTTAAATTTTGTAGTTTAAATTTTGTGTTTTACATTATAATTTATAGAATTTTCAACTTTCCTGTGAGATTGATATTTAGGACTCCATTAGAGCCCTTTATTACTTGAGAGATATGAATACTGGTGTTATTATTATGGGATTGACAGTTTAAAGATTTTAAAAGATAAAATTATTTTTAATAAAGTTGATTTTCTTAGGATTGAATTGCATATTTATTATGTGTTGTCGTGTGTATTTTGCAATAATAAGAAATATTTACAAAAGCTAAACACAACAAATACCCCGCATCAGTGAGTTAATATACGAAGAATGAGAAAGATTTAAAGAACTCCTTAGAAATTGTCTGCATCTTATTTTGTCGACTAGTTAATAATTCTAACATTTTATAATGAGTTAGTAGGATCCCTTAGATCTATATTTAATGTTGCTACTGGAGGTTCATTAATGTAAAACCATTTGACGAATCTTATGCATTAATTGAAGAGATAGCTACGAATAGTTTTTAATGGCCCTTTGAAAGGGTAAATCCTAAGAAAGTAGCTAGTGTTCACGATACTGATGCAATTTCTATACCGGTATCTTAAGTTAATGTAATATCTTTGAAGATAGATTAATTTGGTACTTTTATCAACACCTCATATAATTGAAGAAAATTCATTAGTTCAGATGGTTGATTCCCAATCAATAGAGACTTTAAATGCAATTAACATTAAACCCAATAATCATACTCTAACTATTACAACCTAGGTTGGAAAAACCACCCCAGTTTTAACTGGAATATTAATTATGGTGGTGGAAATTAGTAATGTAGGATCATTCAAGCGAACCAACTGAGAAATTGGAACAACTAGGGAAATACTAACTATAGACATTCTTATCCTCCTAGCTTTAATAACAAAAAATTTAAGGAAAAGAAATTGTCAATAGTAAAAGTGGTGTTACACATGTGTAATCAATTACAGATTTAGATTGTTGCAATTAGAAATATTGAGAATCAAAATCGCTAATGCACTAAGCAATAGGCCTTTGGTTACACTTCCTAATAACTTTTAAATAATATTAATGATAAGATCAAAGAGCAAGAGCAAGTTAAAGCTGTTAAATGCGGGACTGGAAGGGAAATAAAAATTTGAATCCAAAAAGAGATTGAAGTTGATGAGGAGAAAAAAGAAACTGAAAAACTTAAAGAAACTATTCCTAAGTATTTAGGAAACCCTCTCCCCCCAACTAAGATCAATTTAGAGACACCGTCATCTCCATTTCCTCTGAGACTTAGACAATGGAAGTTTTAAGATTATGAGACTATTGCACTAAGTGAAGAATGCAATGTAATAATTCCAAAAAAGCTCCCTCAGAAACTTAAGGATCCTGGTAGTTTTACTTTACCATGTGCAATTGTAGACAAATTTCATGGAGAAGCATTATATGATTTAGGAGCTAGCATTAATCTCATGCCATTGTCTATATTCAATAGATTAGGCTTATACTTAGCTGGTCGATCTATCACTTATCATAAAGGGAGGGGATATAGAAGATGTATTTGTAAAAGTAGATAAATTTGTCTTTCATGTGGATTTCATTGATTTAGATATGGAAGAAGATAAAAAAATACCTATCATTTTAAGGAAACATCTCCTAGTGACTGGATGAGCAATGATAGATGTGCAAAAAGAAGAGTTGACTTTGAGGGTTAATGACTAGGAAGTTAACTTTAATTTGTTAAAATTGATGGAGTATCGAGCAATTCAAAAAGATAATAATTGTTACAAATGGATACTATCGATTATTTCATTAATAAACATTTTCGTCAAAAACATGATGTTAAAATACATCAAGAAGAAATGCAGGATAAAATGAAGTTGATTTTTAAGATAAATTAAATGAGATAAATACTAATGATTCAAATTATGTTTGGGAAAATTTTGAGATTTTAGACACTACTAAAAAGAGTAAACCTCAGACTCCTTCAATAGAAAAACCTCCTAAACTTGAGATGAAAATGCTCCCTAATCATTTAAAGTACAAATTATCTTATGGAGTTTACCAACTTTACCCATTATAATATCATTAGATTTAACTGAAAGTCAAGATAAAAAATTAATGGATACTTTGAAAAATCATAAGAAAGCTTTTAGATGGACATTAGTTGATATCAAAAGAATTAGCCCTTCAATATGTATTCATAAATATTTAATGGTAGAAAATCATAAACCTATGGCTGATCCTTAAAGGAGATTGAATCCTATTATGAAAGAAGTTGTTAAGAAGAAAATTTTAAAGTGGTTAGATGTTGAAATTTTTCATCCTATTTCTAACAGTGCTTGGGTTAGTCCAATTCTTTTTATTTCTAAGAAAGGCAAAGTTACTTGTTTGCATCAATTTTTGATATCACAAGTGTAGGGAGTCCACTTGCATGACTCGAGATAGCTTACGACTTGTTTGTAATATCTAGTAGTCTAGAGACCCACCCAGGACCTGTCGTCGTGTGTTGAGGGGCATGTAGCAAGCGACATTTTGCTAGGATTTGACTTTTGCCAAGGTAAAGGTCGATCGACATTTCAAGCCTCAGATGGCTTTGGTTAGGCCAATAGTTGTTACTTGCAGCTTCAAAGGCAAAATTGGCTCAAATTGACTCATTCACTGGCGAGCATGTTTGGATGACCCTAGATGATGAAATGAATCACTCGAGTGTGTTTGGGGCATCGTTATTGCTTACGAAGGGTGCCCCTGTCGCTACCCCTTAATGTACGGGCAAAAAATGTGCAAATTATCATTTTTGGTCCTATTTCCAAAAAAAGTGGCCCGAACGACCCGTATGGCAAAATGGACCATGCGAGTGCGTCCGGAACGTTGATTTTTCCTAAAGGGGACGTTCATGTCAAAGAGAATATGTGGCCAAACAAAAAACATGTGAGCGATACTAATGATAAGATTATTATCATTATCATTATTATAATAATTTAAAATAAAATAAATAAATCCTATTCTATCCTCTTAAACTCACGTACACCGCCTGACCCTTAATTTTGGGTTTTTTGCTATGCATATCCTCGAGCCCGCTGCTGTTTTGTCGTATCCTTCTCATGAATTATCAGTAGTCTTCTTTATTCTTCTCCCTACATCAAAGATATGATTTTATGAAGAATAGATTTTATTTTCTATGGTTTTAAATGATAATAATTTATGATGATTTGAACTCCAATATTCATTTACATTTTGCTCTAGCGAATTGAAATGTTACAACTCTTTTAGAAAAATAAGTTCCTAAGGAGATATGATTTATAGAACATAGGGAGAATGACATTTGATTTCATGGGAGAGTGTGTCATTCACGGGATTGGGTGCAAATAAATAGGGAAATATACTTTTGTTTAATGCAGAATTAGAGATTTTAAGGTGACATATTAAAACCCCCAATTTGCCTTATTTGACTGGAAACTAATGCGAGATTGTTAGTCCTTAGGGGAGGGAGTAGTCGAAGCTCTGGAGTGGCAGCCGGTATCATCCCAGCCTGACCACAGTATCAGCGACCAAACTCTGGATTAGTCAATGTTCTTTATAACACTTGGAAGAGGGTGAAGAATAGAATTGCTTCT
>NEWO01000085.1:1103903-1127420 GCA_003013225.1 Phalaenopsis aphrodite | reverse complement strand
TATATATATATATATATATATATATATATATATATATATATATATTCAAATGATTTCAATTTCTTCACAAAACATATACTCCTTGTAAAGGGGAAGGTTGCTTTCTTAAATTTGAAGTTTTCGTCACAATAAAAAATTTGTTTAATTTTTGCAATTTTACTTCTAAAAGTTTAGTATTTAGTTTAGTATAATTTCTGTAATCTTACATCTGCAGTGTAATTAGCATTCACCTGAGCAGTCAATTTTCAAATTTTCAACTTTACTTTTACTTTTTGTTTTTATTTTTAAATAATTTCCATAATTTACTTTAGGATTATTGAACTTCTCTAAGGGATCAATATCTAGGACTCCATTAGAGCCCTTTATTACTTGAACAATACATATACATGCGTTGATATTTAGGAGAGATTTGGCAGTTTAAAAAGAGTTTGAAAAGATAAATTATATTTACAAAAAAGTTTTGTTAGGATTATATTGCATATTCATTATAAATTTGCCTGCATCGTGTTTTTGGCGACGTTAAGTTGTGTCAACTTCATAAATATTTGCATATACAAATCTCCGTGTCAAGTTTTTGGCGCAATTGCCGGAGAAGTTACAAAAATATTAGTATTTTAATTTTTTTTATTTAAAAAAACAAAAAAAGAGTGTGTTTGTAGTTTAATTTGAACTTTTTCTTATTTTTGTGTGTTTGCTTATTTTTAATTACTCGCTTTATTCAATTTATGCATAGTGTAAGATCAAAAAATTTAGGAAGTTACAACTCTGAGTTAGAAAGAACTGTTAGAAATATTCTAAAACAACAAAAAGAGAAAGATTGATTTAGCAAAAATAGCTTGCAATTTAAATAATGTTTGAAATGAAAATGAACATCATTAGAGACCTTTAAGAGATTATGCAAATCCTACAGTAGATGAAATTCGTTTGAGTGTTCAAAATCCTGATGTAGCTGCCAATTAATTTGAACTAAAACATGCTATTATCCAAATAGTACAAAACAATCAGTTTGAAGGAGTACCTACTGAAGCTAATTTACACCTTGCTAGTTTTTTTAGAATTACGTGCTAAATTTAAATATGATGGAGTGTCAAATGATGCCATCAAACATAAAATTTTTTATTTTTAATTAACAGATAAAGCTAAGTTATGGTTAAACTCATTAGCACCTGGATCTATCGGAACATGGGGAGATTTATCACAAAAATTCTTATCTAAATATTTCCCACCTCAAAACTGCTAAGCTTAGAAATCATATCACATCTTTTTGTCAGTTTGAAGGGGAATCAATTTATGAAGCCTAGGAAAGATTTAAAGATCTCCTTAGAAAGTGTCCACACCATGGGTTGCCAGATGGGTTAATAATTTAAACTTTTAATAATGGATTGGTTGGATTTGTTAGATCTATAATTGACGCTGCTGTTGGTGGATCATTATTGTCAAAACCATTCGATGAAGCATATTCATTAATTGAAGAGATGTATAATAATAATTTTTAATGGACCTCTGAAAGGGTAAATCCAAAAAGAGTAGCTAGTATACATGATTATGATGTAATATTTATTTTAGCTGCCCAAATAGCTGTTATATCAAAGAAGATAGATCAATATAGAATGAATTATTCTCAGACAACACCTATGCCCGAGGAGAACTCATTGGGACAAGTGATAAAAAATCAATCTTCTTATAAGACTTTAAATGTTAAAAAATAATCGTACTAAGAATCTTTATGCCAATTATTATAATACCAGTTATAAGAATCATCCAAATTTTAGTTGGAGTAACAATAATCTAATGTTGTAAATTTGCAATGAAGAAACAACACTGAAAACCCATTGGGAAACTCCAACAATCAACGGAATCAAGCTTATAAACCTTATTACCCCTTAGGTTTTAAAAATTTATAGAGTAAGGAGAAAAAGTTACTAATGGAAGAACTGATATTGCAAATGGGTGGTCAATTACAATGTCAAGGAGCTACTATCAGCAATATGGAAGATCAATTAGGATGTATTTCTACTGCACTTAGCAATAGATCTCATAGAATAATGCCTAGTAATGTTGAAGTAAATTTTAAAGATTAGAACAAAGAGCAAATTAAAGCTATTCAACTGAGAAGTGGAAAAGAATTATAAAATAGAGTTCAACAAAAAGTCAAAATTGAAAAAGATGAGGTGGAAAATGAAAAATATGCTGAAGATTTTCATGTTGAAGTAGAAAATCCTATTAAGCTAATGAAAATCACTGTAGAAAGACCACCACCTCCATTTCCTCAAAGATTGAAATAGAATCCAAGAGATAATCAATTTTAAAATATTTTTGAAATTTTGAGGATATTAACGATAAACATTCCATTTGTTGAAGCTTTAAAGAAAATGTCAAACTATGTGAAGTTCATTAAAAATATACTTAATAAGAAAAGAAAGTTTATAGATAATGAGACAATTGCACTCAGCGAAGAGTGTAGCATTATAATTCAGAAAAAGCTTCCTGAAAAACTTAAAGATCAAGGAAGTTTATAATTCCCTGTGCTATTTGTGAATGATTTTATGGAAAAGCTTTAAGTGATTTAGGAGACAGTATTAATCTTATGCCATTATCAATTTCTAGAAGATTGGGCTTAGGAGATATTTCACCTACAACTGTAACTCTGCAGTTAGCTGATCATTCAATTACCTATCCTAAAGGAGTTATATAAGATGTTTTGGTAAAAGTTGATAAGTTTATTTTTCTTATGGACTTTAAAGTATTAGATATGGAGGAAGATAAATAAATTTCTATCATTTTAGGAAGACCATTCCTAGCCACTGAAAGAGCTTTGATAGATGTGTAGAAAAGAGAACTAACTATGAGAGTTAGTGATCAAGAGGTTACATTTAATTTTGCAAAATCAATGAGATACCCTACAAAAGAGACAGAGATTAAATGCTTCAGAATGGATAATAATGAAAGTTTAAGCCATGAATATTTCAAGAAAACTTTTGAAATGGAATTTAAAAAGGAATATATGGAATATCAAGATGAGGATAGAATTCAAGATGAATCTATGGAAGTAAGTAAAGAAGATATGGATTTTGTTCAGGAAAGATTTGAAAAGTTAGATCCTTCAGAAAGTAACACGAATTTGATTTCATATATTGAGAAACCCCCTGAACTGAAACTGAAAATGCTTCCGACACATTTGAAGTATGAATTTTTAGGAGATTTATCTACATTAACTGTTATAGTATCCATAGAATTAACTGATATGTAAGAACAATAGTTGCTGGAAATATTGAAAAGATATAAAAAAGCCTTTGGATGGACATTAGCTGATATTAAAGGAATCAGTGCTTCAATTGTACGCATAGAATCTTATTAGAAGATCAACATGAACCAAGAGCTGTCCCTTGAAGGAGATTAAATCCTATGATGAACGAAGTAATAAAGAAAGAAGTTTTAAAATGGTTAGATGCTGGAATAATATATCGTATTTCAGATAGTACTTGGGTTAATCCAATTCACTATGTTCCAAAGAAACAAATGAGCATAATGAATTGAAATCAACAAGGCAAGTCACTAGTTGGCGAATCTACATAGATTATAGTAAATTAAATCCTGATACCAAGAAGGATCATTTTCATTTACCTTTCTCAGAGCAGATGTTGGATAGGCTGGTCAGGCACAAATATTTTTGTTTTGTAGATGGATATACCAGTTATCATGAAATACCTATTGCTCAAGAGGATTAAGAGAAAATAACACTTACTAGTCCTTGTAGAACGTTTGCTTTATGGTGAATGTCTTTTGGATTATGTAATGGACTTGCAACATTTAAAAGATGTATGATGTCAATTTTCAGTGATTTGATTGAAAAATGGGTTGAAGTTTGTATGAATAATTTTTTTGTATCTGGAACTTCATTTGAAATATGTGTAAGTCATTTAAAGAAATTTCTGGAACATTGTTAAAAGACTAATTTCGTATTCAATTGGGAAAAATGTCAATTTATGGTTGCAGGAGGAATTGTGCTTGGACATAAGATTTTAGAAAATGAAATGGAAGTAGATACTACAAAAATATAGGTTATTTCAAACCTAACTCCACCTACCAACGTAAGAGAAGTTAGGAGCTTTTTAGGACATGTTGGATTTTACAGGAGATATATTAAGGATTTTTCAAAAATTACTAAACCTTTATGCTAACTTCTGGAGAAAGATACAAAATTTGACTTTAATCAAGATTGTCTTAAAGTATTTGAACTTTTAAAGGAAAAAAAATTTCACTGCTCCTATAATTGTTTCACCTTATTGGGAGAAATCTTTTCAATTAATGTGTGATGCTAGTGATTATGTAATTGGAGTTGTTTTAGGGCAGAGATATAATAAGATTTTTAAAGTTATATACTATGCTAGTAAGACCCTTAACAATGCTCAAATTAATTACACCATCACTGAAAGAGAGTTATTAGCTATTGTGTATGCTTTTGATAATCTTAGATCAAATCAGATTGGAGCTAAATGTGTTGTGCATACTGATCCCAAGAATATAGTTGTGTAAAAATTATAAAGTTGACTCCACTATGCGACGGTGCCAAAAGCTTGATGCAAGATTTTTTGAATAAGAAATTTAAGCAATTAAAGGTGGGATTCTACGCAAGTATATGTATCGTTACTAAGTAATAAATGACTTTCTATTTAAGCCCTAAATATCGATCCCACGGAGAAGGTTTAGATTTGAAATGATAAATTTACTAGAAAATTTATAGAAAGTCAAAACAAAATTACTGTCACTAATTTTGAATGTTGAGATATTATCAAAACTAAATTATTTAACTAATAATAAAACTGAAATACAAAGTTTAAACAGTAACTAGAAAACTATTAAACTATGTTTATATGATGAAGATTTCTTATGTGAAAAAGCATCTTTCCCACTACAATGAGGTTTTGGTAAAATGAGATGAGACAAATGGTTCTAATATGTATTGTACCAAATAGGAGCAGTTTTAATTCTCTACCTTGATACAGTGTTATAGAAAATCATTGGTTAATCCCAGGTTTAGTCCCTAAATTTGTGGCTAGGCTAGGAGGATACTGTCTCCCACTCCAGAGCTCCCACTTCCCTTCACCTGAAGGCTAACTCTCGCTTTAGTTTTTATACACTAATACTAAATTGGGGATTTTAGTTTGTCACCCTAAAGATTCTCCAATTCTACACCCAACAAAGTATATTTCCCTATTTATTTGCACATAATTCCATCAATGAAATTCTCCTTCATGGAATCAAATGTGATCCTCAATGTATTGTAGAACTCATGCTTTCATTTCCTGGATCATATGTTTCACAACACATTTTAATAATTTAATTTGCCAGATCGAAAAGTAAATTAAGTTTAAAGATGAAAAATCATCACAATTTATATTATATTTTAATATTGGCACATCTATATTATCTCTTCATTTCACCATATCTCAGAGTTGGGAGAAAGATAAAGTAAACTACTCAGACTTCATGAGATAAATACAACAAAAGACAAATTTTATATATAAAAGAAAGTTCATACAATACTAATAAACAAAAAACACTTATCTGAAACTCTTTTTTAAAGCAAATCCCTTGAAGCCTCTGCTAGGAAATGTAGGAAGAAGAAATCTCTCACTTTTCTCCTTCTCCAACACTTAGAGAAGAATTCACACATAATCTCACCATAAAATCTCTAAACTCTTAATGAAAAATAACTAATAGACTCTTAAATGGTGGGGGAATGAAAAAGGAAAAAGTGTATTGAGACGAGGTGTAGCAAAAATGAGCTCGGAGGGATGAAGAGGAATGAAGAGGGGGTGAATAAAGGCTAAGAGAGAGAGAGTATTTCTGATTAATTTTGGCCCCAAATAGAGCCTAGAGTTGGTTCTCCAATAGGTGCATCCAAAAACTCTTCAAAAAGCATTCAGATTCATTGCATCTTCTAAAAACAGGGTCTGAACCGCCATAAATGCTGTCTGCGCCAGTGTTCATTTACTTAATTGTTGATCTCTATCAAACGACGCCATCGGTGCTTAGTCTGGCGCCATCGGCGCTGAACAAATTTTTAACTTCTTCATTTCTGCTCCAAATTTCATCCTTTTTGCTTCATGATTGCTTTAAGACCTAAAATTCAACAACCTGTAAGAAAACATAAAAATGCCTTACATTAAAGTGCAATCTCACAAAAAAGGAGTATAAAATATGGGTATAAAAATGCATATATTTTTTGTGTATCAAAATTCCCAAACTTATATGTTATTTGTCCTTAAGTAATTCCTCTACTATATAAAAATATGACTTATGGTAAAGAATTTAACTTCTAGATTTCCATATCTTAGTCCATTAAATACAATAGCATAACTTAAGAAAAATTCAAAACAACTCCAATTAATACTAAAGTTGTAAGAATATCGAGCAATCAAGTCCAAGATTTATGATTCTCTATTCATTTCATAAAAGAAATGCAAATTTCCATATTAAAGCCAATTAAAGTATTCATATAAAAAAGAACTTCATAAAACTTTACTAGTAAATAAACTAATACTCAAATAAAAGTTTAGAAAATGTAGTCAAGCTTTCTTTTTTAAATTGATTCAAGAGAAGCCAATTTTTAATTAGGCATCTCCTCAAGCTTCTGCCCACATCTTTTCTTTACTTTTTCTTTTATGTGAGATTTACTATATCTGGATAGCCTTTAATGATTTTGGACTTCACTATCCTCTTCTTAAAGTTAAAAACTTTTCACATTTCTTCACTTAACAAATTTATATTAGCTTAAAGATTTCATAAAGTTCAATTATTTTTTTCTTACATGAACTTTTAATATTTTTAATATTTCAAAAATACAAATTTCTTTACTTAAAATAGAAACACATTGTCTTATTATTTTATACTGAATATCTTAATCTCTAAAATTAACCTTTATTATTGAAAATTTTTACTAAAGTTTACTATATATTTAGAAACAAAAATATAGTTATCTAAAGTTAACCCCTAATACCAAAGGTCTTGTTAAATATAGCTAAGTGAGGACAAACAAAATTAATTTTCTTTCTCTTCTCTTTTTTTTCTTTAAAGGAATTTTTCTCCCCCCACCCACCTCCCAAACTTAAAATTTTAAAATATTTAGCATTAAGAACTAAATGATAAAGGGTGAAAGAAAACATTAAATACATAACGAAAAGACATACCTGTTGAAGGTTCTGATTTTGAAACTTAATTCTAAAATACTGCAGGTGCTAATATAACAAGCTACAAAACTTAAAACATTAAATAGTACATAATATAAATAGATTCTGCAGAGAAAGAGTTACTTACAATACATTTAATAAAATAATAAAAATAATAATAGAATTAAACTGAATTCCAGAATTGAAAACAGTTTTATAAACCACATTTTCACAACATAACATAAAAAGAAAACAGAGTCTCACAATCTAACAACAAACAATATAAAAAATATAAAAAAACAAATAACAAAATAACAAAATAATAAAATAATAAAGTACAATCAAACAAAAACTAAAAGAAAAATCACCAATCATCATCTTCTTCTTCTTTTACATCCAAATTCTACCACTGATATGGAATAAAAATAGGGTGAGTAGGAAACTGAACTGAATGATCACCCTTCATGTATCTCACCATCACATCATCATAAGCAGCATCATATTCAAACTTTCACCGTATCAAATCATCAGTGTGAGCATAACTGGCATCCATGTTTTGCAATCTATGATCCATTCTTAAGATATCTCCCTGTTGGATCATCATCTGGTTCAAAAGCTTTCGGTTAGTAAGTTCACTATAAGTCAAAGTAGAAGGAATATCTCAAGTCTTACTTCCAGACCTCCATCCAACATGGGATTCATATGTCTTTATATTGGAAGGCCCAATAGGTTTTAGAGGCTCAATCCTCTTTTCCTTAGGTTTAAAATCAACTCCTGCCTGTTCACATAGTGTGAAAATAAGTGCAGGGTGTGCCAAACAACCAGTGGTCTCTCCTAAAGCAATAGATCTAGTATTCATATAAATAATAAAGCCTACATTTATCCTCATCACATGTTGAATACAGAAGTTCAGGAAGAATCTATCCTTGGTCACCTCTCTATGATGATTTGTCATAATCATTCTTTCAGAAATAAAGTAGTGTCAGGCATTAGATATTACATTAAGCATAGAAAGAGGAAATTTTACCCTAACACCATTTTTCACTTTCCATTTTCCTCTTCCATCAGTCAGAAAAGAAATAACCTCATCTAAGGCCTCATTTGTAGCAGAAAATGATTTATACTGACAACTGCAAAAATCTCCTAACTGATAAAACTCATTAATTTTATTTGGAGAAAACTCCACCTTTTTCGCATGAACAAAAACAAAATTGTCAGAAGCCTCCATAAAGTTGGCATAGACTTCCATCACTACACCAATAATTGCATCAGCAGTAAAATAACAGAAATTTTCCCACTGCCGAACATTGATTAATCACTCGACTTCTCCAGCAGGATTTTTAAAACCACGATCCGGAATTACTTTTTTATGGTCAAGTAGACTATTGAATCGAGCACTAGCCCTGAAGCTAACAGATTTTTGTTCATCATAATCTACTTTTCTTTTTTCTTTGCTCATTCTTGGTGTCATGGGAAATTTTGAGAAAATTCGATAAAAATCTGAATAAATTCTAAAAATTCTGAAAATCACAATGTAAAAGCTTTAAACTTAAATCTACTAAGGAAAAGTTTTTCACCAAAGGATTTTCTCAAAATCTCTTAAAAATTTCCAAAATTTTTGGATCTCCACAATGTGAGATAAATCCTTGGTGAAAATTAAAAATTTTTTGTTCAAAGTGTAGCTCTTACCTAGAGAAGATGAAATCCAAAGTTCCTTTGCCTCAAAATAGCCTCAAATCCAGCCAAATGCAAGCCTTAGGTGCAAAAACCAGAGGTTGAAGGTGACTCAAAGGGTAAATATAATTGTTTATGGTGAAAATCACAAATTTTAAAGGGTTAAAGGCTGTTCTTGGGTCGAGGGCACTGCTGACGAGTATGCTAGCGTTGTCGGCGCTGCAGGCAAAAAATTCCACTTTTTGATTTTTTTCAATTTTCAATTTTTTTTCCATTTTCTCCAAAGTTTTTAGTAATTTTAAGCACAAATTTTTATCTAACAATAATTCACAAACAAATATTTTCACAAACAACAACAAACTAACTTTTATATATGAAAATACACTTTTACAAATATATTTTTTCTAATCACACTTTCACACATATTAAGCAAACTAAATTATAAATCAACGCCGAAGTCAAGCCACAACACTAAACGCTGACACAAAACTATACACACAATCAAAGTTCAGAATTATAAAGCAAAGCAAACTAAATTAAATTCACACTATCACATTAAGTACATAAGTATTTTAAACTAGTAGAGAGTCCAAATTCTTTAATTATTCTACGCCATCTTCAGTGTTTTTTCCTCATCTAATATCTCACATTGACTGGTAATGATCGTACATATTGTAGAAGGGTCGCTACTGCAATTTATCAGTTGAATTTTCTTCGATCCATCCTTTTTCTTTAAACATCCGCACTAATCCTACGTCAAATGTTCTAGTATGATCAAAATTCTCTTTCATCATCCAATCTAAGTGATCGAAAAGGTACTTAAGTTCTCCTATTGCATTCGCAATACTTTGAAGTTTTCTTTCAATTATCTTCAATTTTTGTTCCAAAGCAAGTGAACTCCAACTGTTTGTGGCATCAATGGAGTTGAAGCCTGTGATGAATGATCTAAGATAGTATCTAATGCTTCATTCACATTATCAACTTAATTATCACCAATAGGAGTCACTGGCTCCCAAGTTAATAAAACTTTTTTTCAACTTTATTATGGAACTTGAGATTGACTGCAAAGTAGAAAAAATCTGGAAGGATGCTAAAGTCCATAAATTGGCCCATTCATAATAATACCCATAAGAGATTTAAAAATAATAGATCCGACATCAATGGGTTTTTCCATTTGAATGCAATAGTTCAAAATAACACATTCTTTGGTTACTCTACTAATCTTAATGGTTGGGAGTAATTTTGCAGAAATGAAGAAATGTCGCTACTTCTAGATTGGATTAAGCAATGAAGCAGATAAACTAACATATCCTTCATCTCACATACCCAAAATATCACTTTCATTTATCAGAAAATTATAGACATCTTGCATCAAATCTTTGGTAGGGATAAAATTTGTATAATGATAGATTGGAACGCTTTCTATCATATACAACTCATTGATTCACGCTGGAGTAAATGAAATAGCCATACCTCATACGAAGACAACTCCTTGGGTAATTCCATGAAGTTGGCATAGAATTCCTTCACTACGTATACAACAACTGCAATGATAATGTAGCACAGAACTTCCCATCATCTTTGTACAATGTTTCTATCAATCGAAGAACTTGGTTTAATCAATCCATGATTAACAAAGCCTCTCTACTTGATAAGCCTCTTCTTTGTAATGATTTTGTCGTATAATCTTTGCGCATCAAAACTGATATACTTTCTTCTATTAAAAACTCCATACCTGGAAGTATTTCTAGAATTGGAGGCCATGGAATTTGAAAATAGGAAGTTTACGGTCGTCCAAGACTATTTTTAGGACTTTAAAAACACCTCCCAGTGGTTATTACGGTGCAAAATCCCACCAATGTCCACCCAAATTCATCAAAAATTGTCAAACTGCTATCGACGCCGTCGACGCTCCTGATGGCGCTGTCGGCGCTATGGCCTGTCTGCGGTCGTCGTCGGTGCCAAAGGCCAAAATTGCGTCTTTTCATTTTTTTCATTCAATTCGATTCCAAATTTTCCTCTAATAACAATATTTTTCTTAATTTATAATTGATACACCTAAATTATATAGTGTTTTTAGACACATTTTTATACATATTTTTGAGATATTACGCTTTAATAAAAAGTATTTTTGTATTTCTCTTTCAGGTACAAGGTAAAATGTGAAAAATATTTAATGGAGTGAAAAGGATAAAATTTGGAGCAAAATAGTGAAAATTGTGCTAAAGTGTTTTGGCGCCTAAGCAGCAGATCCGGCGCCTAAGTGCCATTTAAACAAAGAAGGCCGCGCCTAAGCGCGAGAGGCAGTTATTTGGTGATTTTCTTCATTTGACCCAATTTTTAAGAGGTATTTAAGGCACATATTGGCTTAATATAGTGGTTATGACTATTAAGAATGAAAATATGGTTAAAATACATGTGAAAGGAGGCATCTTTTGGAGATTTCATCGAATGTGGACACATTTTGAAGAGTTCCTAAGGAACATTTTGAAGATTTATAAAAGAAGGAAGTTAGGACATTTGATGGGGGTGCTTGAAAGTTTTGAAATGAGTTAGAAGAAGAGGAGTCCTAAGGAGTTTGGAGAGATTTTTAGGCACCACAAAATTTTACTTTATCCTTTTTGTTTTTAGTTTATTTTGAGAGTGTTGTAAAAGAGAAGAGATTCAAAGGAACTTCAAGAGTTTGGTGGAGGATTTGAGATAAGTTTTTATCTTTCGTTTTAAAATACTTTTGGTTTTAATTGAGACTTCTTGTTGGTTTGACAAAGATTTCTACTTTGAAAGTAAAGTGTGTTTTTATTTTCTCCATGGATTCTAAGTAGTTTTCTTTATCTTTTTCTTTAAAAAGATAAGTAATTAAAGTTTGGATGGAAGTTGTGGAGAGTATTGATATTTAATGTTGGAAGTAGTTATGATGATTTAAATCTATGGACTTCATTTACTTTTTGATTTGGTTTATTTAGATGTTAAAATTTATTGTGAGAACATGTAAGAACCGAGATGGTATTATCTCAGTCAACAATTGGAAAGAATCACATGAGATTGTATAAATGAGAATGTAATTCATATGACTTAGTGCAAATAAATAAGTAAATAATCATTGAAGGGTGTAGAGTTAGAGGACTTTAAAGTGACAGGTTAAAACCCCCAACTTGGTTTATTATTTTAGGTTCTAATATGAGATGTTAGCCCCCAAGTGGAGGGAATCGAGGGAACTCTAGAGTGAGACCTGGTATCTTACCTGCATAGCCGGTCTTCAAAACTATTTAAATTTTAAATTAGCAAATGTTCTTTATAGAATCTCTAGTAAGGGTAAAGAATATAATTGCTCCTATTTGGCACAACTTAATTTGCATACTTTCATAATAAAATTCTTATACTTATTATTGATTCATGATAACGAGAAAGATATTTTTCAAATTTAGTGTTTTTCTTTTACATAAACTCATGTTATCTTCTTAAATTGTTATTATTCTATCAAAATATCAAAAATACCAAAAATATTTGAATTTTAATACTGCGAAAAATATTTGTAGTTTAAGTAATTGTCTTTTTAGAATAGAAAGTTTGTTGTTCAAAAGTGCATATTGCATAATTTTCATGTGGGTTTGATATTCAGGTCTTATTAAAAAATTCCTATAATATTTCGTAATGATACGTATACTTGCTTAGTATCTGAATATATATAAAGTAAAAAAGTTAATATCTTATTTTTCTCAGGATCAAGTTTTTGGTACTGTTGCAAAGTAAGAAAATATAGGGAAAACTATAATTAAAGTCATTGTTATACTGCTGCATATAAACAGTCGGGATCAAGTTTTTGGCGCCGTTGCCGGAGAAATTTTTATTAAGAAGATTGATTTAAAAGCAATATCTATTTTTAGAAAGCTTTATTTAAACTTTAAAAATTATCTTATATTATTTTGTGCATGTTTTATTTTATTTTATTTTATATTAGTGTATGCGTAGTTCATGTTCTGAAGGACTAGTGCCCTACAATTTTGAATTAGAAAGAACTATTAAGAAAATAAGAAAAACCAAAAAAATTAAAAATCTCAAAAAATCTAAAAAATTTACACAATGGAAAACCAAAATGATCAAATTGCTAAAATTCATCAAGTGTATAGACCTTTACGAGATTATGCCAACCCTACGATAGAAGAACTTCATTATAGTATTAAAAAACCTGCTGTAGTAGCTAATTCCTTTGAGCTTAAACCTGCAATTATCCAAATGGTATCACATAATCAGTTTGGGGGATAACCAACTGAAGATCCAAATTTACATCTTGGCAATTTCTAGAATTGTGCGCTACATTTAAATTTGATGGTGTTTCAGATAATGTCATAAGACTTAGGTTATTTCCTTTCTCACTGAGGGATAAAGCTAAGATGTGGTTGAATTCATTAGCACTTGGATCTATCAAAACTTGGGGTGATTTAACAAAAAAATTTCTTGCTAAAATTTTCCACCATAAAAGACTACAAAGCTTAGAAATGATATTACTTCTCTTAATCAGTTTGAAGGGGAATCTATTTATGAAGCATGGAAATGAATTAAAGAAATCTTAAGAAAGTGTCCACACCATGCTATACTGGATTGGTTAATAATTTAAACTTTTTATAATGGATTAGTTGGATCTCTTAAATCTATTATTGATGCCACTGTTTGTGGTTCATTAATGTCAAAGCCATTTAATGCCGCTTATGCTTTAATTGAAGAAATGGCTACCAGTAATTTTTAATGGCCTTCTGAGAGGGTGAATTCAAAGAAAATAGCCAATATTCATGAATTTGATGCATTTACTATATTAGCAAATCAAGTTGCTGCAATTTCAAGGAAGTTATACCAATTTAGATTAAATTTTCTCAACCAATTCTCATGATTGAAGAGAATTCATTCGGCCAAATGGTAGATTATCAAGCATCATTAGAAAATTTGAATGCCATTAATAACAAGAAAAAAACCCATATTAAAATTATTATAACCCAGGTTGGAAGAAACATCCCAACTTTAATTGGAATAACACTACAGGTGGTAATAATCAGCAATAAGGGAACAATCAAGTAAACCAATTGGAAAACTGAAACAACCAAGGTAATAATAATTATAAATTTACTTATCCTCCAGGTTTTAATAGTAATACATAATTTAAGGAAAAGAAGTTGTCTATAGAAGAAGTGGCGTTACAAATGGGAAATCAGTTATAAAGTCAAGGAGCTACAATTAGAAATATTCAGAATCAACTTGGAAAAATAACAAATTCATTAATAGATCCCAAGGAACACTTCCTAGCAATACTGAAACAAATCTAAAAGACTAGAATAAAGAGCAAGTAAAAACCATTCAAATTAGAAGAAGAAGAGAGTTGGAAGGTAGGGTTCAAAAGGACATTAAAGTAGGGATAAGAGAAATTGAAGAATCAAAAGTGGACACTCCAAAAGATTCTGAAAGACCTATTTCTCCACTTAAAGTTAACTTAGAAAAATGATCACCTCCATTTCCTTTGAGATTTTTTCAGCAAAAGTTGGATAAGCAGTTTTCAAAATTTTTGAAAATTTTTAAGAAGCTTACAATTAATATTCCATTTATTGAAGCCTTAGAACAAATGCTAAGCTATGTAAAGTTTATGAAGGATATTCTCAACAAGAAAAGGAAGTTTGAAGATAATGAGACTCTTACACTTAGTGAGGAATACAGTGCTATAATTTAGATGAAGCTTCCTGAGAAGCTTAAAAATACTGGTAGCTTTACAATTTCATGTGCAATAAGAGACTGATTTTATGGGAAAGCTTTAGGTGATTTAGGTGCAAGAATTAACCTTATGTCATTATCAATATTTAAAAGATTGGAATTAGGAGAAATAACCCCTACTAATATAAATCTGAAGTTAGCAGATCATTTGATAACATACCCTAAAGGAGTTATAGAAGATGTTCTAGGAAAGTAGATTAATTTATCTTCCCTGTTGATTTTATTGTGCTAGATATGCAGGAAGATAAAGAGATACCTATCATTTTGGGGAGACCTTTCATAGACATAGGAAGAGCAACGATAGATGTGCAGAAAGGGGAATTAACAATGTGTGTCAATGATCAAACTGTTACTTTTAGCATTTCAAGATCAATGAAGTATCCTGTAAAAAGTAAAGATGATGAATGTTATAGAATAGATGTTATAATATATCTGAGTGTTTGTCATTTCAAAACTACTTATGAAGAAAATTTTTTGGAACATGAGCAAGAAGAGGAATTAGATCAATGTGAAGATCTTTTTAAGGAAGATTCAAACTATGTTCGAGAAAGTTTTGAAATTTTGGACACTGTAGAAAATGATAAATCATTTTGTCCATCGATAGAAAAACCTCCAAAAGTTGAGTTGAAGTTGCTTCCTGATCACTTAAAATATGTCTTTTTAGGAGATTCCTCTACTTTTCCAATTATAAATTCCTCAAAGTTAATAATGGAAAAAGAAGAAAGATTGATGAAAATATTGAAAAATTTTAAGAAAGCCTTTGGATGGACAATAGCTAATATTAAAGGAATCAATCCTTCAATTTATATGCATAAAATTCATATGGAAGAGAATTGTAAACCCAAGGTTGATCCTCAAAAGAGATTGAATCCTGCTATGAAAGAATTTGTGAAGAAAGAAATTTTAAAGTGGTTAGATGCTGGAATTATCTACCCTATTTCAGATAGTGCATGGGTTAGTCCAGTTCACTGCGTTTCTAAGAAATGAGGAGTAACTGTTACGTTGAATAAACATAATGAGTTAATAACTACTAGATAAGTTATAGGGTGGCGAATATGCATTGATTATAGAAAATTAAATCTTTCCACTATGAAAGATCATTTTTCGCTACCCTTTCTAGATTAAATGTTGGATAGACTAGCTAGGCATAAATACTTTTGTTTTTTTAATGGATATACTGATTATCACCAAATTCAAATAACTTCTGAGGATCAAGACAAACAACTTTTACTAGTCTGTATGGTACTTTTGCTTTTAGAAGAATGCCCCTTTGGTTTATGTAATGCCCCTACTACATTGCAAAGAAATATGATGGCAATATTTTGTGATTTAATTGAAAAAGGGATTGAAGTATTTATGGATGATTTTTCAGTGTTTGGAACTTCATTTTACTTATGTTTAAAACTTTATCTGAAGTTGTTAAGCACTGCCAAGAAACAAATTTAGTCCTTAATTAGGAAAAAATGCCAATTTATGGTAGCAGGAGGAATTTTATTAGGATATAAAATATTAGAAAATGTTATCGAAGTAGATCCTACTAAAATTCAAGTGATCGATAGTTTACCTTATCTAACAAATGTAAGGAAAATTAAGAGTTTTTTAGGACACGCTAGATTCTGCAGGTGATATATTAAAGACTTTTCAAAAATTGCTAAGCCTTTATACCATTTACTGGAGAAAGATGCAGTTTTCAATTTTGATGAAGAGTGCTTAAAAGCTTTTAAGTTATTAAAAGAAAAATTAATCACTTCACCAATTATAGTTTCACCAGATTGGGGAAAACTTTTTAAACTGATGTGTGATGCTAGTGATTATGCTATTGGAGCTTTTTTAGGATAAAGATATGATAAAATTTTTAAAGTTATTTACTATGCTAGTAAATCTCTTAATGAAACTCAAATTAACTATACAACCACTGAAAAAGAGTTATTTGCAATAGTATATGCCTTTGATAAATTTAGATCATATTTAATTGGAAGTCATTATGTAGTGCATACAGATCAATTCTGTTATTAAGTACTTAATGAAAAAGAAGGATGTTAAACCTAGAGTTATAAGATGGATTTCTCTTTTACAAGAATTTGATTTTGAAATAGTAGATTGAAAGGGAACTGAAAATCAAATTGCTGATCAATTGTCCAGACTTGAGTTAGAAAAACCACTTTATTTTGAAAAAGAAATTAATGAACATTTTCTAGATGAAAAATTGTTCAATATTAATAAGTGGTGTGTTCTGTGGTATGCCAAGATTGTGAACTTTCTTATTAGTGATATTATACCTTATGGAATGACATACCAACATAAGAGGAATTTTTTTTTTGAAACTAGGAATTATTTTTGGGATGACCCATTTTTATATAAATAAGGAAAGGATTTGATTATTCGAATATGTGTACCATTAGAAGGAACTTATGAAATTATCCAAATATGTCATAATTCTGATTTTAGGGGACATTTTGGTGTTGATAAAACAAAATACAAAATTTTACAATCTGGATTTTATTAGCCTATAATTTGTAGAGATGTTAGTACTTACATTAAAACTTGTGATAGATGTCAACGAGTAGGAAATATTTCTAGAATAAATGAAATGCCCCATAATTATATACTAGAAGTTGAAATATCTGATGTTTAAGGATTAGATTTCATGGGACCATTTATACCATCCTTTGATAATTTATATATTTTGTTAGCAATGGACTATGCATCCAAATGGATAATCGTTATTGGTTTACCTCGATGTGATGCTCAAAGTGCTGCAAAATTTTTGAAATAGAACATATTTTGTAGATTTGGGATGCCGAGAGTTATCATAATTGATGGGGGAAGTCATTTAAGAAATGTCATAATGGAGAAGTTATTAAAGAAATATCATATCAACCATGAGATTGCTACTGCTTATCATCCTCAGACAAATGATTGGTTAAATTATCTAATCGAGAAATTAAAAGAATTATGGAAAAATTTTTGAATCCAACGAAAACGGATTGGTCAGTCAAACTTGGCTATTCTTTGTGGGCTTATAGGACTGCATATAGAACTCTTGTAGGAATGTCCCCATATAGGTTAATATTTGGGAAAGCTTATCACTTACCAATTGAACATGAGCATAAAACATATTGGACAAACAAAGCGTTCAATTTTAATTTAAAATATGCTAGTGAGAAAAGATTATTGAAATTAAATGAGCTTAAAGGATAAGGAATGAATATTTTCAAAGTGCTAAGATTTATAAAGAAAAGAGTGGCATGATCGAAGAATTCTCACTAAAAAATTTCAGCCAGGGTAACAAGTTTTGCTATATAATGCAAGGTTAAGATTATTTCCAGGCAAACTTAAGTCCAGGTGAATTGGCCCATTTTTTGTGATAAAAGTTTATCCTTATGGGGCTGTAGATATTAAAGATCTTAAGGCTGATAAAGTATTTAAAGTGAATTGACATAGACTGAAATGTTATTTTAAAAGGGATCAACATAAATTTAATGAAGGAAAGATGTTGGGTCAACTAGAATAAGCATTGGTTATGTCGGGCTGATGACGTAAAACCAAGTGCTTTGTGGGAGACAACCCATAATTATGAGTGTGTTTTGATTTGAATGTTGCTTGTGTGTAATTAAGAAAATTAGGGTAGTATTTTTGAGCTATTATGTGTTAGTATTGATTTTAATACTTTATTTAGTGACCTAGACATGTTAGAATGAGAATTTGGATGTTAGTACGCTGGTGCAAAATTAAGCACTGGCACTTAAGCGCCAATATTCAACGCTTAAGCGTGACAGTTAAAAAGCATGTGCGAAATTAAGAGTCTAGAAGGTTTAGCCGCTGATTAGTTTGTAAAAATGTGCTAAGGCAGTTCCTATGGCCTATAAAGTTATTTGAGCCTAGACGTGCCTAGAAGTTATTTGAGGGATTTAGGCCTATAAATAGAAGGGTTTTGTGAAGGAATTTCACCCCAGATCATTTGTAGCCCTAAAAGTCTAAGAGAAAGAGAGATTTAGAGAAAATATCTTCATGGGAGATGAATTTAAACAAGAAGGAAGAGACCATGAGGAAGAGATTCATTAGTCAAAGTGCATAAGAGATTTATAACGGTTTCTTAGCCGTTAGTATTGAAGGAATTTTTGAAAGATCAACAAAATTGAGTCTACCATTGCTTTACTTGAGACCAAGGTAATTGAGATTCATGCACATCTTGAGCAGATTGGATGGCAATTGAAAATGCAATTTAGTCATACTAGTTATATAGAGGAAGTAGATAAGGAGATGTTTCTTAAGCAAAAATGGATTGAGGAAGATAGTATTAGAGCTCATCACCACCGTCCATTTTATCAACTTTATATTCAGATTGCCCTAGGAGAGACTAATGAAAGACTGGAGTTTGTCCTATCAAATGAAGAATAGAATTAAGTTTGATGTTAAAGTTTGTGTGATTGAAATCATTATTTTCATGTGTGTTAGTGTTTAAGTCTTATTTTTAGTGTTTATGACTTTTATGTGTTAATTATATATATTTGTTAGGTGTTTGTATTTAGAAAATTTTCTCGTTCAAGACTATTGAGAGTGAGAATTATGAGTTACATGTATTTGTAATAGTTTGTGAATTACTATATGTGTTTGTTTGTGTTAGAATTTGTGTTATTTTTAGCCTCGAATTGAAATAGTTATATTGGAGAATTTTGAGAGAGAGGAGAGTTGTAGGAGATGAAAATAGTCATTTAAATGTTATGAGGCCATTTAGGGGTGGTATACTTAGGTAAATAGTGCATTTTACTTAAATTTAAAAATTTTAAAAATCGTGCACTAGCACCTAAGCGCCACTTATCATGCTTAAGCGTGAGGTAATCCGAGAGGCAGGAGCCTGAGCACCACGTATCCGTGCTTAAGCGCCGTTTCACAAAAACTGGTTCGTGAACGGTTAAAAGTGAAAATTTAAGCCGAAAATTGCCATTTTTCATCCTCCTGTCACCTTCAACCTCTCAAAATTGTTATTTTGGAGAACTAGGGCACACTATTAAGTGGATATTTCTTGGTGGAATTGATGAAAATTTGCGAGATTTAAATTTCATAAAGTAAGAGCTTTACATCTATGCAAAAATTTTGGATTTTCATCATGTATTTTGAGTAAGCACCAAGAATCAATTCCACTAAATTCTGAACTTCCACAGACCTCCAGTGAAATATGATAGCTACGAGGAAGTACTGTTGCCTCTAAAGCCTATCACAAAAGTAAATGTGAAGACATATTCTGAGCATTTTATTTTTGGCTAGAGAGGAAGATTTTCAAGGAGTTATGGAATGGAGATGTCTGGTGCTTCTACCTCTGCTACTTTTACATCTAGACCATCTACCTCATGTGCTTCTACTTCTAGAGGTGAGTCTACTGAGACCCAAAATTAATTATTACAGAGGATGTTGGACAATATAAGTTATATCACTGATAAAGTTCAGAATTTAGAGCATTTTACAGATCATACAAATAGGTATAATAGGAGAAAAAGCAACTATGAAGAGAAACTTCACTCATCTATGGAAAGCCTCATTAGAGGTAACCAAGGAGTACAATTTCCTCCATATCCACAATACCCTGATTATGAGCCTGCAGAAGTCTGGGATAGCGGTGACTCAGAAGATGAGGAGTACAACTAGTAAATTTATTATTATGTTTGTATTATGTTTTGGCTATGTGGTCGGGACTTGCTACATTTGCAGTTGTGTGTTTATTTGGGCTTTGTGATGTGTTGGACTCTTTTGTTTAGTTGATATTGTGATGTTTGTGATTGTTAGTACTTTTTTTAAAAATTCCAGGGTAGTATCTATTGCTGTGTGTTTAGTACTGTGATTTAGTTAGTTTAGAACTTAACTTAATTCTATGTCTTTTATAAACTTGAAAATCTTGCTAATGTAGATCTTAAATTTGAATTTCAGAAACCGTTACTCTATATTTTTCTCTTATCTTATTAGAATGTTTGTTATTATGTTGAGATTATGAAATCAAAATTAGTGTGTTAGCTTGCTTATATGTTTGTACCCACTACTTTGAAGTCTATTAAATCTCTACATATTAAAATAAAATGAAAATGATAAAAAATTTGATCAAAATGAATTTTACTCCTATTTTTAGTTTAATACTTGTATAATTAGAGTACAAAAATTCTTATTAGCATGTTATTTTTATTTTCATTCCTGCTTATATATATCTAATGTTAAACTATTTAATCTTGTGAAAAATTTAAGTTTGGGGGAGATGAAAAATATTTTTAAAACTTGCATTTTATTTGTTCTCAATTGTGCTACAAGTGAATTTGATTTGAAAAGAAAAATGATCATGTATATGAAGTTATAGTAGGGAAGTAAAATTTGATTTTAGAAATAAGAGAATTTAGTTAAAATTTTGAGTGATGAAGAAAAACTTTCACTTAAATGTTTTTAGTGTAAAAAATGATAAATATAGTGTAATTCTCTTTAGTAAGAAAAATTGTATTTTTGAAAAATTTAGAAATTTAGACTTTTATTTTTAATACTTAAATTTCTTTTATTAAAATAATTTTTGAAACTATTATTATATTTATAAGTAACAGATTTATATCAGGACTCTGTTTTGGGAAAGGAGAAGTGAGATTCAAAATTATTAAAGGCCTATCCAGATATAGTAATCCTTGCTAGAAAAAGAAAAAGAAAAGAAAAAGAAAAGAGAATGAAAATAAAAAGAAAATAAAAGACAAAGAAAAAGAAAAAGAAAATAATATAAGGGAGGAGAAGCTTGAGGATTAGTGCCTAATCAAAAATTGGTTCCAAATTTGAACTTTTTAAAGTGTAAGACTTGAGAAAATCTTAAGCTTAAAAATATAATATGGTAAGTAAAATTATTTAAGATAAAAATGTTTAAGTAGAGATAATAAAATAACTAAATTCTAAATTTAGAAAATCTGTAATATTTCTGAATTAGATAGGAACTCATATTTTCATATTTCTTTACATTAAAAATTTCTAAAACTTTAAGTTGGTCTCATTTACTAAATATTATTTCTAAATTAGACTACTATATTTCTAAATCTAAATTTTAGTAACTCCTAAAGTAACTCATATACATATCTTACTTATTTAGTTTTTAAGGATTGAAGTGTCACTTGAGGACAAGTAACATTTTAAGTTTAGGAGATTTTGATACACCTAAAATATATAGTGTTTTTAGACAAATTTTTATACCTATTTTTGAAATATTGCGCTTTAATAGAATGTATTATTGTGTTTTTATTTCACGTACAATTAAAAAGGTGAAAAATGCTTAAAGGAGTGAAAAAGGGTCAAATTTGGAGCAAAAAGGTAAAAGATATGCAAAAGTGTTTTGGCGCCTAAGCGCCAGATTCGACGCTTAAGCACCGGTTAAACATAGAAGGCCGCACCTAAGCGCTAGAGGCCTTGTGCTTAAGCGTCAGAGGCAGTTATTTGGTAGTTTTCTTCATTTGACAAAATTTTGAAGAGGTATTTGAGGCAAATATTGGCTTAAGAGAGTGGTTATGACCACTAAGAACAAAAATATGGTTAAAAGACATGTGAAAGGAGACATCCTTTAGAGAATTCATCAAATGTGGACACATTTTGAAGAGTTTTCAAGGCACCTTTTGGAGATTTATAAAAGAAGGAAGTTGAGACATTTGAAGGGGGTGCTTTAAAGTTCTGAAAAGATTCAGAAGAAGATGAGTCCTAAGAAGTTTGGAGAGATAGCTTTGGAAAGATTTTCAAGCACCATAAAAATTTACTTTATCCTTTTTGTTTTTAGTTTATTTTGAGAGTGTTGTAAAAGAGAAGAGATTCAAAGGAACTTCAAAAGTTTGGTGGAGGATTTGAGATAAGTTTTTATCTTTTGTTTTAAACTACTTTTAGTTTTAATTGAGACTTCTTATTAGTTTGACAATGATTTCTACTTTAAAACTAAAGTATGTTTTTATTTTCTCCATGGATTCTGAGTAGTTTTCTTTATCTTTCTTCTTAAAATGATAAGTGATTAAAGTTTGAATGGAAGTTTTGGAGAGTGTTGGTCTTTAATGTTGGAAAAAGTTTTGAAGATTTAAATCTATCAACTTCATTTACTTCTTGATTTGGCCTATCTAGATGTTAAACTTTTGTGCAAAAAACATGTGAGAACTGGGCTGGTATTGTCTCGGTCAACAAATGGAAAGAATCACATGAGGTTGTATGAATGAGAATGTAATTCATATGAATTATTGCAAATAAATAGAGAAATAATCATTGAAGGGTGTAGAGTTAGAGGAATTTAAAGTGACAGCTTAAAGTCCCCAACTTGGTTTATTATTTTAGGTTATGATACGAGATGTTAGCCCTAGGTGGAAAGAATCGAAGGAACTCTAGAGTGAGAGCTGGTATCTTCCCTACCTAGCCAATCTTCAGAACTATTCAAACTTTAAATTAACTAATGTACTTTATAACATCTCTAGTAAGGGTAAATAATATAATTGCTCCTATTTGGCACAACACAAATTGTATACCTCCACAGCAGAATTCCTATACCTATTACTTATTCATGATAAGGAGAAAGATATTTTTCAAATTTAGTGCTTTTTTTACATAAACTCAAGTTAAATTTTTAATTTGCTACTGTTCTGTCAAAATATCAAAAATACAAAAAGATTTGAATTTTAATTCTGTGAAAATATTTGTAGTTTAAGTAATTGTCTTTTTAGAATAGAAAGTTTGTTGTTCAAAATTGCATATTGCATAATTTCCTAGTGGGTTCGATATTCAGCACTTAATTAAAAATTCATATATTACTTGATAACAATATGTACACTTGCTTATTATCTCAATATATATATATATATATATATATATATATATATATATAAATTACAAGGTTAAATTCTTTTTAATTCTGTGAAAATATTTGTAGTTTAAGTAA
>NEWO01000085.1:1063966-1103748 GCA_003013225.1 Phalaenopsis aphrodite | reverse complement strand
ATATATATATATATATATATATATATATATATATATATATATATATATATATATATATATATATATATATATATATATATATATATATATGGGTTTCCTCCCATAAAGCGCTTAGTTTAACATTATCAGCTCGACATATCATTTGTTGAGTTGGGTTGACTTAACATTAAAACTTTTTTAAATTGTGGTATGAGCCCTTCATAAAAATGTTTCAATCGATCCCCATTAACTTTAAATATCTTTATAGTGCTAGGATCTTTAATAACAACATTTCCATAATGATAGACTTTAATCACTTTAAATGGTCATAACCATCTAGATTTCAGTTTTCTTAGAAATAATCTCAATCTTGTATTATATAATAAAAATTCTTGTTCAAGTTCAAACTTCTTTTGAATATTCTTCTGATCATGCCATATTTTCATTTTCTTTTTATAGATTTTTGCATTATCATATTCTTCATTTCTAATTTCCTCAAGTTCATTGAGTTGCAATAATCTTTTCTCACCATCTTCCTTTAAATTAAAATTAAATTCCATAATAGCCCAAAATGCTTTATGCTCCAATTCTACTGGTAAATGACATATTTTTCCAAAAAGAAGTCTATATGGGTACATTCCTATAGGAGTCTTATAAGCAGTTCTGTATGCCCATAATGCAGAACAAATCTAGCAGACCAATCCAGTTTAGAGGGATTTATGACTTTTTCTAAAATTCATGTAATTTCACGATTTGATATCTCTGCTAGACCACTAGTCTGAGGATGATAAGTAGTAGAGAATCTATGCATAATATCGTATTTCATAATTAAATTTTTAATTCTCGTATTCTTAAAATGAGATCCTCCATTAGTAATAATTACTCTCGGCAATCCATATCTTGTAAAAATATTTTTATTTAAAAATTTAGAAACACTCCGAGCATCATATCTGGGTGAAACAATAACTTCAATCCATTTGGACATCTAATCAACAATAAGTAATATATTTAAGTTCCCAAATGAAGGCATAAATGGTCCCATAAAACTAATCCCCACACATCAAAAATTACAACTTCTAATGTGTAATTTAGAGACATTTCATTTCTTCTAGAAAAATTTCCTACTAGTTGACATCGATCGCATGTTTTAATATATACATTAACATCTCTAAAAAGAGTAGACCAATAAAATCCAGCTTGCAAAATCTTAAATGTAGTTTTATTTGTTCCAAAATGTCCTCCAAATTTAGAATCACGACATCTTTCAATTATCTATTGAGTTTCCTCATGAGGCACACATCTTTTAATACTTAGATCTTTACATTGTTTACATAAATATGGGTCATCCCAAAAATAGAATTTTGAATCATATATAAATTTCTTTAATTGTGAATTTTTGATATCAGGTGGTAAAATATCACTTACAATATAATTTACTATATCGGCATACCACGGTACATTCTTTTCATCAATACTATATAATTGTTCATCAGGGAAATTTTCTAAAATTACATTTGCAAAATTAGTTAATATTTCTCTTTCTAGTCTAGATAAATGATCAGCTATTTGATTATCATTTACCTTTTTATCAACTATAGAAAAATCAAACACTTGCAATAGAAGTATCCATCTAATTAATCTTGGTTTAACATCCTTCTTTTGTATCAAGCATTTAATAGCAGAATGATTTGTATGCACTATACATTTAGTTCCAATTAAGTAAGGTTTAAATTTATCAAAGGCATAAATAATAGTGAGAAACTCTCTTTCAGTAGTAGTGTAGTTAATACGAGCATCATTTAGAATTTTACTAGCATAATATATTACTTTAAAAACTTTATTGTTCCTTTATTCTAACACAGTTTCAATAGCATAATCACTAACATCGCACATTATTTCAAATGGTTTCTCCCAATTAAGTGGAACTATTATAGGTGCAGTGATTAATTTTTCTTTCAGTACTTCAAATTCTTCTATGCATTCCTCATTAAAATAAAATTTTGTGTCTTTTTCTAAAAGTTGGCAAAATGGCTCAGTTATTTTCAAAAAAAATTTTATGTAACGCTTATAGAAACCAGCATGTCCTAAAAAGCTTCTTACCCCCTTTAACATTAGTCGGAGGTGGTAATTTTTCAATAAACTGAATTTTTGTAGGATCTACTTCCATGCCATTTTCAGAAATTTTATGCCTAAGTACAATTCCTCCTGCAACCATAAATTGACATTTCTCCCAAATTAGTATTAGTTTGATTTTTTCACATATATCCAGAACTTTCTCTAAATTATTTAAACATAATTCAAATGAAGTTCCAATTACTGAAAAATCAACCATAAACACTTTCATTCCATGTTTAATAAAATTACTAAAAATTGACATCATACATCCTTGAAATGTTGCAGGTGCATTGCATAGTCCAAAAGACATTCTACGAAAAGCAAATGTTCCATTTGGGCTTGTAAATGTTGTCTTCTCTTGATCCTCTGGAGCAATTAAAATTTGGTGATAATCGGTATATCCATCTAAAAAGCAATAATATTTGTTCCCAACCAATCTATCTAACATTTGGTCATGAAATGGTAAAAGAAAGTGATATTTTTTGGTGACCATGTTTAATTTTTTGTAGTCAATACAAATTTACCAACCAGAAACTTGTCTTATTGGTATTAATTCATTTTTCTAAATTTCTTCAACGGTCACTCCTCCTTTCTTCGGAACACAGTGAATAGACTTACCCAAGCACTGTCTGAAATATGATATATAATTCCAACATCTATTCATTTTAAAATTTCTTATTTAATAACTTCTTTCATTATTAGGTTTAATCCCCTCTAAGGATCAACTTTAGGTTCGTATTGTTCATTTAATAGAATTTTGTGCATACAAATAGAATGACTAATTCCTTTATTATCTGCTAAGGTCCATCCAAAAGCCTTTTTATATCTTTTCAACATCTCTATTAACTTTTGTTCTTGAAGTTTGGTTAATTCTGAAGATACAATAACAGGCAATGTAGATGACTCTCCTAAAAACACATATTTTAAATGGGCAGGTATCATTTTCAGTTCAAGTTCAAGAGGTTTAATACTTGAAGGAATAAGATTTTTATTATCGTTTTCCAACAAGTATAAAGTTTCAAATTTGTCCTGAATATAATCCAAATTTTATTCTTTTATTTCATCCTTATTTTTAAAAAATTCTCCTTGGCTTAATTTTTCTTCAAACTCTTTCTTAAATTGCTCATTACTCATGTAATCAGTTACTTCCAACCTAAAAATTCATTATCTTTTTCTATTGCTGGATATTTCATAGCTTTTGCAATATTAAATGTTACTTCTTGTTCATTAACTCCCATTATTAATTCTCCATTTTGCACATCTATCACAGCTCTCCCTATTGCAAGAAATGGTCTCCCCAAAATAATTGGAATTTTCTTTATCTTCCTACATATCCAATACTATAAAGTCTATAGAGAAAATAAATTTATCCACTTTTACTAATATATCTTCTATAACTCCTTTTGGATAAGTTGTTGATCGATCAACAAACTGAAAAGCTACAGTAGTAGGGGAAATCTCTCCCAAATCTAAAGGGTTAAAGATCGATAAAAGCATAAGATTGATACTCGCTCCTAAATCACACAAAGCTTTTCCAAAAAAAATTTCACCAATAGCACAAGGTATAGTAAAACTATGAGGATCTTTTAATTTTTCAGAAAGCTTTTTCTGAAAAATAACACTACACTCTTCACTGAATGCAATAGACTCATGATCTGTAAACTTCCTTTTCGTGTTTACTATATCCTTCATAAAATTCACATAACTCGGCATTTGTTCCAAAGCTTCAACAAAAGGAATATTTATCGTTAACTTCTTAAGAATTTCCTTAAATTTTTAAATTGTTTATCTTTGTTCTTCTGCTCAGTCATTGAGGAAATGGAGGAAATTATTTTTTTGGAGGACCTTGTGTTTGTTCATTTTCATTTTGGTCACTTTCCCTTTCTTCCTTCTCTTCATCAACATCAGTTTCTTTTTGAATCCTTGCTTCAACTTCTTTTTCACTTCGTAATTGAATAGCTTTAATTTGCTCCTTATTTTGATCTTTTGGATTATCTTCCACCATACTCGAAAGAATTCAAGAAGATCTGTTACTAAGTGCAGTAACAATATGTCCTAATTGATTTTCAATATTTCTAATAGCAACCTCTTGATTCTGTATTTGATTTCCCATGTTTAACATTACTTCTTCCATCATCAACTTCTTTTCCTTAACTTGTGTGTTAGGATTAGAGTTAAATTTAGGAGGATAATAAGGTTGATAACTATGATTTCCTTGGTTGTTCAAATTTTTGAAGGGATTCACCGAATTGTCATAATTATTCCAACTAAAATTAGGGTGATTTTTCCATCTAGGATTATAAAATTTATAATAGGGATTGTTATTTCGATTATTTCTAGCATTTAAAGTTTCATAAGATGTTTGAGTATCAATGATCTGCCCTAGTGAATTCTCCTATAATACTAGGGGAGTTGAGAATAGTTCACTCCTATTTAATCAATCTTTTTCGAAATAGCAGTAATTTCAGATGCTAAAATAAACATTGCATAAAAATCATGAATACTAGCTACTCCATTAGGATTTACCCTTTCAGAGGGCCATTGAAAATTGTTAGCTCATTTCTTCAATTAAAAAATATGCTTCATCAAAAGGTTTTGATATTAGTGATCCACCCTCAACAGTATTATAATGGAACTAAGTGATCCTACTAATCCATTATAAAATATTTGAATTATTAACCAATCTGGTAGAGAATGGTGTGGACATTTCTAAGAAGATCTTTAAATACTTCTCAAGCTTCATATATCGATTCTCCTTCAAATTGACAACAAGATGTAATATCATTTCTAAGCTTAGGAGTTTTCAAGTGTGGAAAACATTTAACTAAGAATTTTTTGTGATAGTTCTCCCTAAGTTCTGATAGGTCCAGGTGCTAATGAATTTAACCAAGAGTTGGCTTTATTATTAACGGAAAAGGAAAATTCTAAAACTAACAACATCATTAGACACTCCGTCATATTTTAAAGTAGCACAAATTTCATAAAAACTAACAAGAAGTAAGTTTGGATCTTCAGTTCGTGTTCTTCCAAATTGATTATTTTCTACCATTTGGATAATAGTAGGTTTAAGCTCAAATGAGTTAGCAGCAACATTAGGATTTTGAATAGTCAAGTGAAGTTCATCTATTGTCGGATTAGCATAATCTTTTAAAGGTTTTACTCGATTTTTGTTTATTTGATTATTTATGTTATTCATCATTTCATTAAAATTTTTAATTTCTTTTTGTTATTTTTGAATTTTTCTAATAGTATGCTCTAATTCTAAATCGTAAGGTGCAAATCCAATATTTAGCATAAACAAATATAATATGCAAAGAAAAATTTCTTAAAAATACTCCTAAATAAAAATATATTTTCTTTTTGGATTTTTTTTTTATTTTTGTATTTTTGTATTTTCTTTATATTTTTTTATATAATTATCTCAAAACTTCCTAATTTATCAAATCTATTTAATTTACTGTTATCTTCCCCAGCAACGGCGTAAAAAAATTGATCTCGAGAATATAGTTCTGTAAAAATTATAAAGTTTATTCTGCTATGTAACAATGTCAAAATCTTCATGCAATATTTTATGAATAAGAAATTTAAGCAATTAATGTTGGGATATTACGTGAGTATACGTATCGTTATCAAGTAATAAAAGACTTTTTATTCAAGCCCCAAATATTGATCCCACGAGGAAGGTTTAATTTTGAAATGATAAATTTACTAAGAAATTCACAGAAAGTCAAAACGAAATTACTGTCAATAATTTTGAATGTTGAAATATTATTAGAACTAAATTATTTAACTATTAAAAAAATTGAATTACAAAGGTTAAACTATAACAACTAAACTATTAAACTGAAGATTTCTTATGTGTAAGAGAATCTTTCTCACTACAATGAGATTTTGGTAAAATGAGATAAGATAAATGGTTCTAATATGTATTGTGTCAAATTAGAGGAATTTTAATTCTCTACCCTGATACAGTGTTATAGAAAATATTGGTTGATCACAGGTTTACTCCCTTAATATGTGGCAAGGCTAGGTAGATACTGGCTCCCACGTTAGAGGTCCCATTTCTTTTCACCTGAAGGATACGTCTCACTTTAGTTTTTAAATACTAAGACCAAATTGGGGAGTTTAGTCTGTCACCCTAAAGATTTTCCAATTCTACACCCAACAAAGTATATTTCCTGATTTATTTGCACTTAATTCCATCAACAAAATTATCCTTCATGGAATCAAATGTGTTCCTCACTGTGTTGTAGAACTCATACTCCATTTCCTGGATCATATGTTTCACAACACATTTTAACAATTCAATTGGCCAGTTCAAAAAGTAAATTAAGTTTAGAGTTGAAAAATCATCACAATTTATTTTATATTTTTGTATTGGCACATCCATATTATCTCTTTATTTCACCATATCTAAGAGCTGGGAGAAAGATAAAGTAAACTACTCAGACTTCATGAGAAAGATACAACAAATCACAAATGTTATATATAGAAGAAAGTTCATACAATACTAATAAACAAAAAACACTTATCTGAAACTCTTTCTCAATGCAAATCCCTTGTAGCCACTTTTAGGAAATGTAGGAAGAAAAAATCTCTCACTTTTCTCCTTCTCCAACACTCTTAGAGAAGAACTTACACTTAATCTCATCATAAAAACTCTAAACTCTTACAAAAAATCACTAATAGACTCTTAAATGGTGGTGGAATGAAAATGGAAAAAAGTGTATGGAGGCGAGGTGTGGCAAAAATGTGCAAGGAGGGATGAAGAGGAATAAAAAGGGGAAGAATAAAGACAGAGAGAGAAAGTTTTTCTGATAAATTTCAGCCCCAAATAGAGCTTAAAGTTGGTTCTCCAATTGGTGCATCCAAAAACTCTTCAAAAAGCATTCAGATTCGTTGAATCTTCTAGAAACAGGGGCTGAACCGCTATAAGTACCATCAACACCCACTCTGGCGCCGTCGGTGCCAGTGTTTATTTAATAAATTGCTGCTCTCTATCAAACGGTCTCGTAGGCGCCTAGTTTGGCACCATCGGCGCTGAATAAATTTTTAACTTCTTCATTTTTGCTCCAAATTTCATTCTTTTTTGCTTCCTTTTTGCTTCAAGTACTAAAATTCAACAACCTGCAAGAAAACATAAAAGTACCTTCCATTAAAGTGCAACATCACAAAAAATTAGTATAAAATATTGGTATAAGAATGCATATATTTTTGGTGTATCGTCTATCCAACATTTGATCAAGCAAGGGTAATGGAAAATGATCTTTCCTAATGGTAATATTTACATTTCTACAATCAATGCATATTCGCCACCCTGTGACTTATCTAGTAGGTATTAATTCATTAAGTTGATTCACACTCACAGTTACTCCTCCTTTCTTAGGAACCCAGCGAATAGGACTAACCCATGCACTATGTGAAATAGGATAGACAATTCCAACATCTAACCACTTTAAAATTTATTTATTTACAACTCCTTTCATATTAGGTTTCAATCTCTTTTCAGGATCAGCCCTGGGTTCATACTTCTCTTCCAAATGAATTCTATGCATACAAATTGAAGGACTGACTCTTTTAATATCAGCTATTGTCCATCCAAAGGTTTTCTTAAAATTTTTCAAAATTTTCATCAATCTTTCTTCTTCTTCCATCATTAACTTTAAGGAAATTATAACTGGTAAAGTAGAGGAATCACCTAAAAAGACATATTTTTAATGATCATGCAGTGATTTCAACCCAAGTTTTGGAGGTTTTTTAATTAATGGACAAAATTATTTATCTTTTTTCTATCATGTCCAAAATTTCAAAACTTTCTCAAACTTAGTTTGAATCTTCCTTAAGAAGATCTTCAAATTGATCTAGTTCCGCTTCTTGCTGGTGTTCCAAATCTTTTACTTCAATTTTTTCTTCATAATTAGTTTTGAAATGACATTCACTCAGATATCTTATAACATCCATTCTATAAATATCATCATCTTTACTTTTTGTATGATATTTCTTTGATCTTGAAATGTTAAAAGTAATAGTTTGATCATTGATGTGCATAGTTAATTCCCCTTTCTGCACATCTATCGTTGCTCTTCCTGTAGCTATGGAAGGTCTCCCCAAATAAATAGGTATCTCTTTATCTTCCTTCATATCCAGTATAATGAAATCAATAGGAAAGATAAATTGATCCACTTTCACTAGGACATCTTCTATAACTCCTTTAGGGTACGTTATCAAATGATCTGCTAACTGCAAGGTTACATCATTAGGTGTTATTTCCCCTAATTCCAATATTTTAAATATTGATAATGACATAAGTTTAATGCTTGCACCTAAATCACATAAAGTTCTCCCATATAATTTGTCCCCAATTGCACATTGAATTGTAAAGCTACTAGAATCTTTAAGCTTTTTAGGAAGCTTTTTCTGAATTATAGCACTACACTCCTCACTAAGAGCAATAGTCTCATTATATTCAAAATTTTGTTGAGAATATCCTTCATAAACTTTACATAGCTTGGCATTTGTTCTAAGGCTTCAGCAAATGGAATATTAATTGTAAGCGTCTTAAAAATTTCAAGAAATTTTGAAAACTGCTTATTCAAATTCTTTTGACGAAGTCTATAAGGAAATGGAGGTGGTGGTTTTTCCAAAGCAGTTTTTCAGTGGAGAAATAGGTCTTTAAGAATCTTTTGGAGCTTCCTCTTTTGATTCTTCAATTTCTTCTCTCTTTACTTCATCTTATTTTTCAATCTCCCCAGCAACGACGCTAAAAACTTGATCCCAACGGTTTATGTGCAACAGTATAATAATGTATGCAATTATATTCTTCACTTATCTTTCCTACTTTACAACAACACCAAAAACTTGATCCTAAAGAAAATAAAAATTTAACTTTTTAATTTTTATATATATTGGGATACTACACAAGTGTACGTATCATTATCAAGTAATACAACAACAACAACAAAGCCTTAATCCCACTACGTGGGGTCTGCCACAAGAATCCTTTTTCTCCATTGCGTCCTATTTAGTGTCATATTTTCATTTAGTTCTAATAAATTAAGATCATTTTTAATACAATAAGCCCAAGTCTTCCTAGGTATACCTCTGCCTTTCTTAACACAAGTCGAATCTAAAACATCTACTCTTCTAATCGGATCATCTAATGGTCGACGTTTAATATGACCAAACCATCGAAGACGACTTTCTCTAATTTTGTCTGTCATAGGAGCTACACCAACCTTATCACGAATATATTCATTCTGCATTTTGTCTCTAAGTGTAAAGCCACTCATCCACCTAATCATTCTCATCTCGGCAACACTTAACTTATTATTATGCTTCTCTTTTAAAGGCCAACATTCAGCGCCATAGAGCATTGCAGGTCTCACCACCGTCTTATAAAATTTTCCTTTCAGTCTTAGCGGTACTTTTCTATCACACAAAAGGCTGAAGCATTCCTCCACTTCAACCAACCAACAGGGAGTGTTCACAATATGCACTTCTAAATAACTAACTTTCTATTTCAAAAAGACAATTACTTAAACTATAGATATTATTATAGTAATTAAAATTCAACTCTTTTTGGTATTTTTGATATTTTTACTGAACATAAACAACTTCTAAATATAACTTGAGTTTATGTAAAAGAAAAGCACTGAATATGAAATATCTTTCTCCTTATCACGAATCAGTAATAAGTATAAGAATTTTGTTGTGGAAGTATTCAAATTGTGTTGTGCTAAATAGGAGCAATATTATTCTTTACCCTCACTAGAGATGTTATAATGAACATTGGTTAATTTAAAGTTTGAATAGTTGATACACTAAAAATATATGCATTTTTAGACCAATATTTTATACTCATTTTTGGTGATATTGCACTTTAATAGAAGGTATTTTAAAGTTTTCTTACAGGTTGTTGAATTTTAGGACTTGGAGCAAAAAGGAAGCAAAAAAGGATGAAATTTGGAGTCAAAATGGAGAAGTTGAAAATTTGTTCAGCGCGCCGTTGGTGCTAGACTGGACAACGATGATGTTGTTTGATAGAGAGTAGTGAATTAAATTGCAGATCAATGGCACCGACGATGCCAGAATGGGCGCCTACGGTGCCAGTGTTAGTTCATACCCTGTTTCTAGAAGATTTGATTAATTTGGATGCTTTTTGAAAAGTTTTTGGACGCACCTAATGGAGAACCAACTCTAGGCTCTATTTGGGGATAAAATTGATCTGAAAATTGGCTCCTTTTTTGCCATTCCTTGCCTCAATTCATTCTCTTACATACCATACACTTTTTCATCTTCATTTCACCACCATTTTAGAGTCTATTAGTTATTTTTCTTTAAGAATTTAGAGTTTTTGTGTTGAGATTAAGTGTGAGTTTTTCTCCAAGAGTGTTAGAGAAGGAGAAAAGTGAGAGATTTCTTCTTCCTACATTTCTTAAGAAAGGCTACAAGGCATTTGCTTTAAGAAAGAATTTCATAAAAGTGTTGTTTGTTTTTTTAATTGTTGTATGAACTTTCTTTTATATATGAAATTTATGTTTTGTTGTATCTTTCTCATGAAGTTTGAGTAGTTTCCATTATCTTTCTGCATACTCTTAGATATGGTCAAATGAAAAGATAATATGGATGTGCCAATGTTAAAATATAAAATAAATTGTGATTATTTTTCAACTTCGAAGATAATTTACTTTTTATTACGGCCAATTGAATTATTAAAATTTGTTGTGAAACATATGATCTGGGAAATGAAGTATGAGTTCTACAATGAAGTGAGGATCACATTTGATTCCATGAAGGAGAATTTTGTTCATGGAATTAAGTGCAAATAAATAGAGAAATATACATTGTTGGGTGTAGAATTGGAGATTTTAGGGTGATAGACTAAAATCCCCATATTGGTCTTAGTGTTTAGAAACTAAAGCAAGAGTTAGCCTTCAGGTGAAGGGAAGTGGGAGCTCTAGAGTGGGAGTCAGTATCCTCCTAGCCTAGCCACGAATTTAGGGACTAATTCTGTAATTAACGAAGGATTTTCTATAACACTGTATCAGGGTAGAGAATTAAATCTACTTCAATTTGGCACAATACATATTAAAACAATTTATCTCATCTCATTTTAAAAAAATCTCATTGTAGTGCGAAAGATGTTTTTTCATATAAGAAATCTTCATCACATAAACATAGTTTAATAGTTTAGTAGTTATTGTTTAAACTTTGGATTTCAGTTTTTCTAGTAGTTAAATAATTTAGTTCAGATAATATCTCAACATTCACAATTAGTGACAGTAATTTTATGTTGCTTTCTGTGAACTTCCTAGTTAATTTATCATTTCAAATTTAAACCTTCCAAGTGGGATTGATATTTGGGATTTAAATAGAAAGTCCTTTATTACTTGATAACGATACGTATACTTACATAGAATCCCAATATTAATTGCTTAAATTTCTTATTTATAAAAGATTGCATCCAGTTTTTGGAACCAGTGCATAGTTGAGTCAACTTTATATATTTTGCCCAACTATATTCTCCGGATCAAGTTTTTGGCGTCGTTGTCGGGGAAGGTAACAGTAAATTAAATAGATTTGGTAAATTAGAAAATTTAGAGATAATATAACTATTAAAAAAATAAAAAATAAAAAATAAAAAATCGTAAGAGAAATATATTTTTATTTAAGAGATATTTTTATGAATTTTTTCTTTGCTTATTTTATTTGTTTATACGAAATATTGGATCTAAAGGTTTAGTAACTTATGATTTCGAGTTAGAATGTACTATTAGAAAAATTTCAAAATATCAAAAAGAAATTAATAATTTAAATGAAATGGTGAATAACTTAGATAATCAAATAAATGAAAATCGACAAAGACCTTTAAAGGATTATGCTAATCCGACAACAGATGAACTTCACCTGACTATTCAAAATTCTTATGTTGCTACTAATTCATTTGAGCTAAAACCTGCTATTATCCAAAAAATACAAAATAATCAGTTTAGAGGAACACCTACTAAAGATCCTAACTTACATCTTGGTAGTTTTTTAGAAATTTGTGCTACTTTTGAATATGACAGAGTGTCTAATGATGTATTAGGCTTAGACTTTTTCCTTTTTTGTTAAGAGATAAAGCTAAAGCTTGGTTAAATTCATTAGCACCTGGATCTATCAGAACTTGGGGAGAACTATCACAAAAATTCTTGGCTAAATATTTTCCAACCTAAAAAACCGCTAAGCTTAGAAATGATATTACATCTTTTTGTCAGTTTAAAGGGGAATCAATATATGAAGCTTGGGAAAGATTTAAAGATCTTCTTAGAAAATGTCCACACCATGCTTTACCAGATTGGTTAATAATTCAAACATTTTAGAATAGATTATTAGGATCACTTAGATCTATTATAGATGCTGCTACAGCTGGATCACTAATGTCAAAACTTTTTGATGAAGCATACTCTTTAATTGAAGAAATGGCTACTAACAGTTTTTAATGGCGCTCTTAAAGGGTAAATCATAATAGAATAGCTAGTATTCATGACTTTGATGTAATGTCTATTTTGGCATCTCAAATTGCTACTATTTCAATAAAGATTGATAAAATTGGAGTGAACTTTTATCAAATACCCCCAGTATTATAGGAAAATTCAGTAGGACAGATAATTGATACTCAATCATCTTATGAAACTTTAAATGCTATAAATATTTGAAAAAACAATCCCATTCTAATTATTATAATCCTAGATGGAACAATCACCTAAATTTTAGTTGGAATAATTATAGCAATTCGGTGAATCCCTCCGGAAATTTGAACAAACCAGAAAATCCTAATTATCGACTTTATTATCCTCCTGGATTTAACTCTAACCCTAACCCACAATCAAAGGAAAATAAGTTGATAATGGAAAAAGTAATATTGAGCTTGAGAAATCAAATACAAAATCAAGGGGCTGCTATTAGAAATATTGAAAATCAATTAGGACATATTGCCACAGCACTTAGTAACATACCTTCAAGAATTCTTCCGAGTACTGTGGAAGTTAATTCAAAATATTAAAATAAGGAGAAGAGTTAAAGCTATTCAATTAAGAAATGAAAAAGAAGTTGAAACAAGGATCCAAAGAGAAACTAAAGGTGATGAAAAGAAGGAAGAAATGGAGATTGACCAAAATGAAAATAAATAAAAACTAGTTCGCCTAGAAAATCCATTACCCCTGTTTCCTCAAAGACTGAAGTAGAAGAATAAAGATAAAAAAATTACAATTTTTTTGGAAATCTTTAAGAAGTTAATGATAAACATTCCTTTTATTAAAGCTTTGGAACAAATGTCAAGTTTTGTGAAATTTATTAAGGATATACTAAATATGAAAAGGAAGTATAGAGATCACGAGACCGTTGCACTCAGTGAAGAGTGTAGCGCTATTATTTAAAAAAAGCTTCCTTAAAAATTTAAAGATCCTTATAGTTTTAATATACCTTGTGCTATTGGTGAAAAGTTTTTTGGAAAAGCTTTATGTGATTTTGAAGCGAGTATCAATCTTATGCTATTATCGATTTTTAAATGTTTATATTTGGGAGAGATTTCCCCTACTACTGTAACTCTTCAGTTAGTTAATCGATCAATAACTTATCCAAAAGGAGTTATAGAAGAAGTATTAGTAAAAGTGGATAAATTTATTTTCCTTGTAGACTTTCTAGTATTAGATATGGAGGAAGGTAAAGAGATTCTTATAATTTTGGGGAGACCATTTCCTGCAACAGGAAGAGCTGTGATAGATGTGTAAAAAGGATAATTAATAATGAGAGTTAATAATCAAGAAGTAACATTTAATATTGCAAAAGCTATGAAATATGCTGTAATAGAAAAAGATAATGAATGTTTTAGGATGGAAGTTACTGATTATCTGAGTAATGAGCAATTTAAGGAAGAGTTTGAAGACAACTTAAAGAAAGGAGAATCTTTTGAAAAATAAGGATGAAATAAAAGAAGAAGATTTGGGTTATAATCAGGACAAATTTGAAACGTTATATTTGTTGGAAAATGATAATAAAAATCTTATTCCTTTAAGTATTAAACCACCTGAACTTGAACTAAAAATATTACCTGCCCATTTAAATATGTGTTTTTAGGAGAGTCGTCTACATTGCGTGTTATTGTATCTTCTAAACTAACTGAAATTCAAGAGCAAAAATTAATAGAGATGTTGAAAGGATATAAAACTTTTTTTGGATGAACTTTAACAGATATTAAATGAATTAGTCATTCAATTTGTATGCACATAATTCTATTTGGTGAACAATATAAACCTAAAGCTGATCCTGAAAGGAGATTTAACTGAATAATGAAAGAAGTTATTAAAAAAGAAATTTTAAAATGGTTAGATGCTGAAATTATATATCTTATTTCAAAAAGTGCTTGGGTAAGTCCAATTCACTGTATTCCAGAGAAAGGAGGAGAGACCGTTGAAAATATTTAAGAAAATGAATTAATTCCGATAAGACAGTTACGACAAATTTGTATTGACTATAGAAATTAAGTATGGCCACCAGAAAAGATCACTTTTCTTTACCCTTTCTAGACTAGATGTTGGATAGATTGGCTGGAAACAAATATTATTGCTTTTTAGATGCATATACAAGTTATCACCAAATTCCAATTGCACTAGAGGATCAAGAGAAAAAAATATTTACAAGCACTTATGGAACATTTGCTTTTCGCAGAATGCCTTTTGGACTATGCAATGCACTTGTATCATTTCAAAGATGTTTGATGTCATTTTTTAGCAATTTTATTGAACATGGAATGAAAGTGTTTATGGATGATCTTTCTGTATTAGGAACTTCGTTTGAATTGTATTTAAATAATTTAGAAAAATTTTTGGAAGTATGTGAAAAAATCAACCTAGTACTAAATTGGGAAAAATGTCAATTTATGGTTGCAAGAGGTATTGTACTTGGGCATAAAATTTCTGAAAATGGCATGGAAGTAGATCCTGCAAAAAATCACATTATTGAAAAATTACCACCTCCTACTAATGTTAGAGGGGTAAGATGCATTCTAGGACATGCTAGTTTCTACAGGCGCTACATAAAAAGTTTTTTGAAAATAAATATGCCATTATGCCAACTTTTAGAAAAAGATACAAAATTTGATTTTAACCAGGAATGCATAAAAACATTTGAATTATTAAAAGAAAAATTAATCATTGCACCTATAATAGTTCCACCTGATTGGGAAAAAGATGCTAATGATTATGCTATTAGGGTTGTTTTAGGACAAAGGCGCAACAAGGTTTTTAAAGTAATATATTGTGCTAGAAAAACTCTAAATGATGTTCAAATCAATTACACTATTACTGAAAGAGAGTTATTAGCTATTGTTTATGCTAAACCAAAATTAATTAGATGGATGCTTCTTTTGCAAGAGTTTGATTTTACCATAGTTGATAAAAAGTGAAGTATTAATCAAATAACTAATCATTTGTCTAGACTTGAAAGAGAAATATTAACTAATTTTGCAAATGAAATTTTAGAAAATTTCCCTGATGAACAATTATATAGTATTGATGAAATGAATGTACTGTAGTATGCTGATATAGTAAATTATATTGTAAGTGATATTCTACCAAATGATATTAAAAATCTGCAACTAACGAAATTCATTTATGATTCAAAATTCTTTTTTTTTTGGATGAACCATATTTATATAAACAATGTAAAGATCTAATTATTAGAAGGTGTGTGCCTTAGGAAGAAACTCAACAGATAATTGAAAGATGTCATGATTCTGAATTTGGAGTACATTTTGGAACAAATAAAACAACATTGAAGATTTTGCAAGCTGAACTTTATTGGCCTACTCTTTTTAGAGATGTTAATGAATATATTAAAACATGTGATCTATATTAGCGAGTAGGAAATATTTTTAGAAGAAATGAAATGCCTCTAAATTACACATTAGAAGTTGAAATTTTTTATGTGTGGGGATTATATTTTATGAGATCATTTATGCCTTCATTTGGAAATTTATATATATTACTTGCTGTTGATTATATGCCCAAATGGATTGAAGCTATTGATATACCTAGATGTGATGCTCAGAGTGTTTCTAAATTTTTAACTAAAAATATTTTTACAAGATATTGATAGTCAAAAGTAATTATTACAGGTGGAGGATCTCATTTTAGGAATAAGAGAATAAAAAAATTATTTAAGAAATATTATATTATGCATAGCTTCTCTACTACTTATCATTCTCAGACTAGCGGTCTAGCAGAGATATCAAATTGAGAAATTAAACAAATTTTAGAAAAAGCTGTAAATCCCCATAAATTAGATTGGTCTATTAGATTAGATACTGCATTATGGGCATACAGAACTGCTTATAAGACTCCTATAGGAATATCCCCTTAAAGACTTATTGTTGAAAAAAAAAAATGTCATTTACTAGTAGAATTAGAGCATAAAGCATTTTGGGCTATTAAAAAATTTAAATTTAATTTAAATGATGCTGGTGAGAAAATATTATTGCAACTCAATGAACTTGAGGAGATTAAAAATGAAGCATATGATAATGCAAAAATCTATAAAGACAAAATGAAAATATGGCATGATCAGAAGATTATTGAAAAGAAGTTTGAACCTGGACAAGAAGTTTTATTATATAATACAAGATTGAAATTATTTCCAAGAGAACTGAAATCTAAATGGTTAGGACCATTTAAAGATATTAAAGTCTATCATTATGAAACTATTGTTATTAAAGATCTTAACAGTGAAAAGATATTTAAAGTTAATGGGCATCCATTGAAACATTTTTATGAAGGGTTCATACTGTAATTTAAAGATGTTTTAATGTTAGGTCAACCCAACTAAATAATTGATATGTCGGGTTAGACAGGCGATGGTGCTGACGGTCCCATCTGGAGCTTCGAAGGCATCCCGAGCAAATTCGTACGATTTTGACATTTTTGACAGACTTTGGCGGGATTTCACTCCTTAATAACCGTCGGGAGCTGTTTTTAAAGACCTAAAAACTACCTTGGATGACCAACAACTTCCTATTTTTGAATTTCCTGGCATCTAATACACCAAAAATATATGCATTTTTATACCCATATACTTATTTTTTATGATATTGCACTTTAATGAAAGGTATTTTAATGTTTTCTTGCAGAGAACAACCGAATGCTGGAGAATTTTTACTCAGCGCCGACGACGACAGACTAGCGCTGACACGCCAAAGGTGGTTCAAACCCCATTTCTAGAAGGTTTGATGTATTTGGATGATTTTTGAAGAGTTTCTGGAGGCATCAGTTGGAGAACCGACCTTAGGCTTTATTTAGGGCCAAATTTCTTCAGAAAATGGGCTCCTTTACATTTATTTTTTGCTCCACAAAGTTCCATCATGCCACATTTTCATAATCCATATTCATTCCACCACTATATTGGAGTCAATTAGTAATTTTGCTTTCATAGTTTAGAGTTTTTGTGGTGAGATTCAATGTGAAACTTTCTGTAAGAGTGTTGGAGAAGGAGAAAATTGAGAGAGTTCTTCTTCCTGCATTTCTAAGAAAAGGGTAGAAAGTATTTGCTTTGAAAAGAGTTCAAGAAAAGTATGTTTGTTTACATAGTGTTGTATGAACTTTTTATTATATATGAAATTTGTGTTTTGTCATATATTTCTCATAAAGTCTGAGTAGTTCCCTCTATCTTTTCCTCTACTCTGAGATATGGTGAAATGAAGAGATAAAATGAATGTGTCATAATTAAAATATAAAATCAATTGTGATGAATTTTCAACTCTGAACTTAATAAATCTGGCCAATTGATTTGTTAAAATATGTTGTGAAACATATGATCCGGGAAATGAAGTACGAGTTCTACAACCGAGTGAGGGTCACATTTGATTTCATGAAGGAGAAATTTGTTCAAGAAATTAAGTGTAAATAAATAGGAAGATATTTTTTGTTGGGGTAAAATTGGAGAATCTTTAGGGCGACAGACTAAAATCCCCAATTTTGTCTTAGTATTTAAAAACTAAAGCGAGAGTTAGCCTTCAGGTGAAGGGAAGTGGGCACTCTAGAGTGGGAGTTAGTATCCTCCTAGCCTAGCCACAGATTTAGGGACTAAACCTACGATTAACCAATGATTTTCTATGCACTGTATAACGGTAGAAAATTAAAATTGCTCCTATTTGGCACAATACATATTATAAACAATTATCTCATCTCATTTCTCCAGAATTTCATTGTAGTGGGAATGATGTCTTTTCACATAAGAAATATTCATTACATAAACATAGTAAGTAGATTAGTAGTTATTATTCATAATTTGCATTTTCATTTTGCTAATAGTTAAGTAATTTAGTTTGGTCAATATCTCAACATTCGAAATTAGTGACAATGATTTCGTTTGATTTTCTGTAAATTTCCTGTTAAAATTTATCATTGCTAACTTACTCCTTCCCGGTGGGATCGATATTTTGGGCTTACATAGAAAGTTCATTATTACATGATAATGATACGTATACTTGTGTAGAATCCCATTTTTAATTACCTAAAATTATATATATTACACAACTTACTTTTCATATAAGGATCAAGTTTTTAGCGTTGTAGTGGTGTCGACTTCATAAATCCTTACATATCAAAATCAGGATCAAGTTTTGGTGCCATTGCCGGGGAAGGTAACGGTTAAATTTAAGTAAATTAAATAGTATTGATAAATTAGGAAATTTAGATATTATATATATACACAAAAATATATAAAAACACAAAAGAATTATATAAAAAATAAAAAAATCAAAAAATAGTAATTTATTTAAGAGTTTACTTTTAAAGAATTTTACTTTGCTTACTTTATTTATTTATGTGAAATATTGGATCTGAATGTTTAGTACCTTACGATTTATAATAAGAACATACTATTAGAAAAATTTGAAAACAACAAAGAGAAATTAAGAATTTGAATGAAATGGAAAATAAAACATAAATTCCAATAAATGAGAATCGACAAAGACCTTTAAAAGATTATGTGAATCCGACAATAGATGAACTTCATTTAACTATTCAAAATCCTAATGTTGCTGCTAATTCATTTGGGCTTAAACCTACTATTATCTAAATGGTATAAAATTATTAGTTGGGAGGATCACCTACTAAAGATCCTAACTTACATCTTGCTATTTTTCTTAAAATTTATGCTACATTTAAATATGACGGAGTGTCTAATGATGTTGTTATGCTTTGACTTTTTCCTTTTTCATTAAGGGAAAAAGCCGAGATTTGGTTAAATTCATTACCACCTAGATCTATTAGAACTTGAGGAGAATTATCACAAAAAATCTTGGCTAAATATTTTCTGCCCTTGAAAACTGCTAACCTTAGAAATGATATTAAATCTTTTTGTTAGTTTGAAGGGGAATCGATATGTGAATCCTAAGAAAGATTTCAGAATCTTCTTAGAAAATGTCTGCACCATGCTTTGTCAGATTGGTTAATAATTCAAACCTTTTACAATTGATTTGTACGATCATTAAGATCTATTATAGATGTTGTTGCAGGCAGATCATTAATGTCAAAACCTTTTGATAAAGCATATTCTTTAATTGAAAAAATGGCTGCTAACAATTTTCAATGGACCTTTATTTAATTAAATTTAAAACCTTGTAGACTTTATAGTATTGGATATGGAGGAAGATAAAGAGATTCCTATTATTTTAGGGAGACTATTTCTTGCAACAGGAAGAGTTGTAATAGATGTACAAAAAGTAGAATTAATAATGACAGTTAATGATCAAGAAGTATAATTTAATATAGCAAAAGCTATGAAATATCCTACAATTGAAAACGATAATGAATGTTTCAGTATGAAAGTAGCTGCTTATCTAAGTAATGAACAATTTAAAAAAGAATTCAAAGATAAATTTAAGCAAGGAGAAGTTTTTGAGAATGAAGATGAAATTAAAGAAGAAGATTTGGATTATACTCAGGGCAAAGTTGAAACATTAGACTTGTTGGAAAATGATAGTAAAAATCTTATTCTTTCAAGTATTAAACCACCTCAACTTGAATTAAAAATATTACCTGCTCATTTAAAGTATGTAATTTTAGAAGAGTCATCTGCATTGTCGGTTATTATATCTTCCTAGTTAACTGAAATTCAGGAACAAAAATTGATATAAAATGTTGAAAAAGTATAAAAAGGCTTTTGGATGGAATTTAACATATATTAAAGGAATTAGTCCTTCAATTTGTACACACAAAGTTTTATTAGATGAATAATATGAACCTAAAGCTGATCCTCTATGTCCCGAAAAAAGGAGGAGTGACTGTTGAAGAAAAAGAGAAAAATGAATTATTACCAATAAGACAAGTAATTGGTTGGCAAATTTGCATTGACTATAGAAAATTAAATATGACCACCAAAAAAGATCACTTTACTTTACCCTTTCTAGACCAAATTTGGATAGATTGGTAGGGAATAAGTATTATTGATTTTTAGATGGATATACCGGTTATCACCAAATTCCAATTGCCCTAGAGGATCAAGATAAAACAATGTTACAAGCCCATATGGAACATTTGCTTTTCGTACAATGCCTTTTGGACTATGTAATGCACCTGCAACATTTCAAAGATGTATGATGTCATTTTTAAGTAGTTTTATAGAACATGGAATGGAAGTGTTTATGGACAATTTTTTTATATTTGGGACTTCATTTGAATTATGCCTTAATAATTTAGAAAAAGTTCTAGAAGTATGTGAAAAATTTAATTTAGTATTAAATTGGGAAAAAATGTCAATTTATGGTTGCAGGAGGTATTGTACTCGGGCATAAATTTTTTGAAAAACGCAAGGAGGTAGATCCTGCAAAAATCCATGTTATAGAAAAATTACCACGTCCTACTAGTGTTGAAGGGGTGAGAAGTTTTTTAGGACATGATGGTTTTTACAGGCGCCACATAAAAAATTTTTCAAAAATAATTAAGCCTTTATGCCAACTTTTAGAAGAAGATATGAAATTTGATTTTAATGAAGAATGCATAAAAGCATTTGAATTATTAAAGAAAAAATTAGTCACTGCACCTATAATAGTACCACCTGACTGCGAGAAATCATTTGAAATAATGTGTGATGCTAGTGATTATGCTATTGAGGCTCTATTAGTACAAAGGTATGATAAAGTTTTTAAAGTTATATATTATGCTAGTAAGACTCTAAATGAAGCACAAATTAAGTATACTACTACTAATAGAGAGTTATTAGCTATTTTTTATGCTTTTGGTAAATTTAGACCTTATTTAATTGGAACTAAATGTATAGTGCATACAAATCATTCTGCTATTAAATATTTAATGCAAAAGAAGGATGTTAAACTAAGATTAATTAGATGGGCACTTCTATTACAAGAATTTGATTTTACTGTAGTTGATGGAAAGGGAAATGATAATCAAATAGCTAATCATTTGTCTAGAATACAAATATAAATATTAACTAATTTTTCAAATGAAATTTTAGAGAATTTCCCTGATGAACAATTATATAGTATTGATGAAATGGGTTTATTGTGGTATGTTGATATAGTAAATTATATTGTGAGTGATATTCTACCACCTGATATAAAAAATTCAAAATTAAAGAAGTTTATATTTGATTCAAAAGACTATTTTTGGGATGACCCATATTTATAAAAATAATGTAAAGGTCTAATTAGTAAAAGATGTGTGCCTTATGAAGAAACTCAAAAGATAATTGAAAGATGCCATGATTCTAAATTTGGAGGACATTTCAGAATAAATAGAATCGCATATAAAATTTTACAAGCTGGATTTTATTGACCTACTTTTGTTAAAGATGTTAATGAATATATTAAAACATGCAATAGATGTCAACGTGTAGGAAATATATCTAGAAGAAATGAAATGCCTCTAAATTACACATTGGAAGTTGAAATTTTTATGTGTGGGGATTAGATTTTATGGGACCATTTATACCTTCATTTGGAAACTTACATATATTACTTATTGTTGATAATATGTCCAAATGGATTGAAGATATTGTTGTACCAAGATGTGATGCTCAAATTGTTTCTAAATTTTTATTTAAAAATATTTTTTACAAAAGATAGAATGCCGAGAGTAATTATTACTGATGAAGGATCTCATTTCAAGAATAAGAGAATCAAAAAATTAATTAAGCAGTATGATATCATGCATAGATTTTCTACTGCTTATCATCCTCAGACTAGTGGTCTAGCACAAATATCAAATCTTGAAATTAAACACATTTTAGAAAAAGTTGTAAATCCTTATAAACTGGATTGGTCTGCTAGACTTGATATTGCATTATGGGCGTATGGAATTGCTTATAAGTCTCCTACAGGAATGTCCCCATACAGACTGATATTTTGAAAAACATGTCACTTACCTGTAGAATTAGAGCATAAAGAATTTTGGGCTTTTAAGGAATTTAATTTTAATCTAAAAAATGCTGGTGCAAAAAGATTATTACAACTCAATGAACTTGAGGAGATTAGAAATGAAGCATATGATAATGCAAAAATCTATAAAAAGAAAATGAAAATATGGCATGATAGGAAGATTATTTAAAAGAAATTTGAACTTGGACAAAAAGTTCTATTATATAATATAAGATTGAGTTTTTTTCCAGGAAAATTAAAATTCAGATGGTTAGAACCATTTAAATAAATTAAAGTTTATCATTATGGAACTATTGTGATTAAAGACCCTAACACTGGAAAGATATTTAAAGTCAATGGGCATCGATTGAAACACTATTATGAAGGACACATACCTCAATTTAAAGAAGTTTAAATGTTAAGTCAACCCAACTAAACAAATGATATGTCAGGATGACGACGTTAAACGTAGTGCTTTGTGGGAGGTTACCCATACTTATATGTTCATGTATTACTATTTAGTTTTTTAAGTGTCTTATATATTAGTAGATAATAATCTTACACAATTGAATTTATTATAAATTAAGTCTAATATTTGTATTGGAAGAAATTTTGGAATCTAATTGACAAAATAATGAAAATCACAAAAATTTGGCCACTGGCGCTGACTGCGCCCAAATAAATGGATCTCAGCTTCGGCAACCCCCATCAGGAGCTCCGGCAGCACCGAGAGCGGTTGGACAATTCCTGTGACTTTTGACAAACTTTGGCAGGATTCTGCTCCATAATAACCACCGGGAGGTGTTTATAAAGTCCTAAAAACTGCCTAGGATGCCTAGAAACTTTCTATTTTTAAATTTCATGGCTTCCAAATCCAGAAATACTTCAAAGTATGGAGTTTTCAATAGAAGAAAGTTTATTAGTTATGAAGCGCAGAGATTATACGATAAAGTTATTACGAAGAAGAGATTGATCAAGGAAAGAGGATTTGTTAATCATGGGTTGATCAATCCAGGTGCTCCAATTGACAAGATTATTCTGCAAAGGAAATGGAAGTTCTGTGTTACACTACCACTGATGTTGTTGTACCTGTAGTGAAGGAGTCCTATGTAAATTTACATGGAATTACCCAAAGAGTTGTCTTCATATGAGGTAAGGCTGTACCATTTATTCTTATGATGATTAATTAATTATATATGATAGAAAATGTTCGAATGTTTCATTATGCAAATTTCATTCCTACACAAGATTTGATGCAATAATTATAATTTTCTGTTGGATGAAAGTGATATGTGGGAAGTACAAGATGAAGGATATATTAGTTTTCCCGCTTCATCACTTAATCCAATTTCAAAGCAGTGGCATTTCATTATTTGTGCAAAATTAATGTCTACTATGAAGATCAGTACAGTCACCAAGGAAAGTGCTATTTTAAACTACTGTATTCAAATGGAGAAACCTATTGATATAGGTTCAGTTATATTTAAATCTGTGATGGGAATCATTATGAATGGGCCAATTTATGGACTTGGGCATTCTTCTACAGCTTTTCTGATTTGCAGTCAATCCCAAGTGCTATATGAAAATTGGGAAAAAGTTTTACTACTATGGGAGCCCATGATTCTTATTGATGATCAATATGTCGGTAATGGAAATGAAGCACTAAATGCTATTATAGATCATTCTTCACATGCTTCAACTCCATTAATGCCACCAACTGTTGGAAGTTTGCTTGCTTTAGAGAAGAAATTGAAGAAAATTGAAAGAGAACTTAAGAGTATTATGAATGCAATGGGAGATCTCAAGTACCTTTTTTATCACTTAGATTGGAGAATGAAAGAGAATTTTGATCACACTAGATATTTTGAAGCAGGATTAGTTCGGATGTTTAAAGAAAAGAGGTGGATTGAAGCAAATTCTATAGATCAATTTCCGTACCGAACCTTCTACAACCTATATGTTCATTACCAATCTATGGGAGATATTAAAGGAGATGAAAGCACTGAATATGAGGCTGAATGATTGAAGATTGTGAATTCTCTACTTGCTTAAAAAGTGTTTAGGTGTTAGTGTAATTGTGTGGATTTAGTTAGGTTTGCTTTAGTTTGTTTTTTCTCTAGAATTCTAAACTTTGATTATGTGTATAGTTTTGGGTCAGCGTTTAGTGTTGTGGCATTTCAGCTCCGATGGCAGTGGCATTGGCATTGAAAATCAAAATAGTTAACTTTGGTCCTTCAGCGCTGACAACGGTGGCATTGGCGCCGACGACACCTTCGACCCGAGAGCGAGAAATTAACACTTTAATTCACGATTTTCACCACAAACTCCATTTTTATCCCTTAAGTCACCTTCAACCTTTGGTTTTGCACCTAAGGCTTGATTTTGGGTGGATTTGAGGCGATTTAGAGGTAAAGGAACTTCGAATTTCATCTTCTCTAGGTAAGAGCTACACTTTAAAGTAAAATTTTTTTTATTTTCACCAAAGACTTTTCTCACATTGACTAGATCTGAAATTTCAAAATTTTTTTTGAGAGATTTTGTTAAAATGCTTTGGTGAATAACTCTTACTTAAAGGATTTAAGTTTAAAGTGATTTACATTTTGATTTTCAGAATTTTGGGAGTAGTTCAGATTTTTTTTCAAATTTTTCTAGATTTCCTATGGCACCTAGATTGAGCAAAAGGAAAGTAGAATATGACTAGCAAAGGTTTATTAGCTTTAGAGCCAGTACACAATTTCATAGTCTTCAAGAAAATAAAAAAGTGATTTAGGATTGAGGTTTTAAAAATCTGGGCATAGAAGTTGAACGATTGCTTGTCGCTCGGCAGTGGGAAAACTTCTGTTATTTTACTGCTGATGCAATAGTTGGGATTGTGATGGAATTTTATGCCAACCTTCCTGAGGCTTCTAATGATTTTGATTTTGTTTGAGGAAAAGTGTGGAGTTTACTCCAAGAAAAATTAATGAGTTTTATCAATTAGAAGATGTTTATAGATGCCAGTATCATTTGTTTTCTGCTACAAATCAAGTCTTAGACGAAGTTATTTTTTTTTCTGACTAGTGAGAAAAGGTCTTGGAAAATAAAGAATGGAGTTAAAGTTATTTCGTCTTTCTATGTTAAATGTAGTGTCTAAAGCCTGACATTATTTTATTTCTATGAGGATGATTCCAACAATCCATCATAGTGAGGTGACCAAGGATTGAGCCATCCTGAACTTCTGTATTCTGCAAGTGATAGATGTAAATGTAGGCTCTATCATTTATATGAACATTGCATCTATTACTCTAGGAGAGACCACTAGTGGATTGGCACACCCTGCTCTCATTTACACACATTGTGAGCATGCAGGAGTTGATTTCAGACCTGATGAGGAGAAGATTGAGCCTCATAGATCGATTCGGCCTGCCAACATCAAGACTTATGAGTCCCATGTTGATTAGATATCTGGAAGACAGGTCAGGGATATTCCTTCTACTTTAAAACCCCTACTTTTAGTGAGCCTACTTCAAGTGACCCCAGCAACAAAGAGTTGTTGGACTATATGATGATTCAACAGGGAGATGTTTTGAGGATGGATCATAGGATGCAGAATATGGAGGCCAGAAATAATCACACTAATGATCTGATTTGCTAGAAATTTTAGTATGATGCTGCTTATGATGATGCTTTAGTGAGATACCTGAGGGGTGACCACACTATTCAGTTCCCTATTCACCCTACTTATACTTCATATCAATAGCAGAAGTTAGATGCCGATGATAAGGAAGATGATGACTGGTAATCTTTTTGTTTGTTTGTTTGTATGTGTTTGTACTATGTGATTGTATTGTTTGTGTTATGTTGTTATTGATACTCTGTTGTTATTTTATGTAAAGCTGTAATGTGAAAAACTATTTCCATTTTTAGAATTTTTTTTAGTTCTGTTGTTATTTTCATCACTTTGTTATTTATTGTGATTAGCTCTTTCTCAGCAAATTTTATATGTGTTATGTGCAATTTAATGTTTTTAGTCTTGTAGTTTTCATATTAGCACCTGCAGCATTTCAAAATTTATGTTCAAAAATCAGAATCTCCAACAATTTGAATTCTTTTTATGTATTTAATGCTTTCTTTCACCCATCTTTTTTAAAGTTCTTCATGTAAAAAAATTCTTTTAAAAATTTAAGTTTTGGGGGGAAGAAGAAAAATCATTTTTAGAAAGAGAGAAAGAACTTAATTTTAATTATCATCACTTAACTAAATTTTCAAAATTTTAAAGCTAACATGACCTTTGGTATTATGGATTAAGTCTAGATAACTATATTTATGTTTCTAAATATATAGTAAATTTAAGTAAAAAATTTCAATAATAAAGGTTAATTCTAGGGGCTAAGATATTTTGTAAAAGAGAATAAGACTATGTTTTTCTATTTTTAGTAAGGAAAATTTTTATTTTTGAAATATTAAAAAATCCTTAAAAGATTCATGTAAAAATAAAAGAATTAAACTTTATGAAATCTTTAAGTTAATATATATTTGTTAATTGAAGAAATGTAAAAAGTTTTTAACTTTATGAAGAGGATAAGGAAGTTTAAAATCATTAATGGCTCTCCAGATATAGTAATCATCACAAAAAGAAAAGAAAAAAAGAAAAAAAAAGAAAAGAAAAAGAAATATGTGGGGAAAAGCTTCAGGAGATGCCTAATTAAAAATTGGCTTCACTTGAATCAACTTAAGGAACAAGACTTGGATACGTTTTCTAAACTGTTGATTTGAATATTAACTTAATTATTAATAAATTTTTACGAGTTATTTTTCATATGATTTTCCTAAGTGACTTTAATCTAACAAATTGCAATTTTTCTTGAAGGAAATAGAGGATAAAAAACCTTAAACTTAATTACTGAATTTCCTTATACCTTTAGTATTAATTGGAATTGTTTTGAATTTTTCTTAAGTTGAATTATTAAGTTTACAAAACTAAAATATGGAAGTCTAAAAGGAAAATTCTTTACCATAAGTCATATATTTATGTAGTAGCAAAGTTACTTGAGGGCAAGTAACATGCAAGTTTGGGGGATTTTAATACACCGAAAATATATACATTTTTAGACCCATATTTTATACTTTTTTTGGTGATATTGCACTTTAATGGAAGGTATTTTGATGTTTTCTTACAGGTTGTTGATTTTTAGGGCTTAAAGTAAAAAAGGAACGAAAAAGAATAAAATTTGGAGTCAAAATGAAGTTTTTGAGGAAAAACTCAGCGTCGGCAGCACCACGGTCAGCGCCGACGGCTCAGAGCAATCGAAAGCTAAAGAATTTTACTCAGCACCAACAACGCCAAAGGTGGTTCAGACCCCATTTCTAGAAGGTTTGATGTATTTGGATGATTTTTGAAGAGGTTTTGGAGGCACCTCTTGGAGAACTGACCTTGGGCTTTATTTGAGGCCGAATTTCATAAGAAAATGAGCTCCTCTACGTTAATTTTTTACTCCACAATGTTCCACCATGCCACATTTTTATAATCCATCATCATTCCACAACCATATTCGAGTTAATTAGTAATTTTTCATTCATAGTTTAGAGTTTTTGTGGTGAGATTTAGTGTGAAACTTTCTGTAAGAGTGTTGGAAAAGGAGGAAAGTGAGAGAGTTATTCTTCCTGCATTTCTAAGGAAAGGCTACAAAGGATTTGCTTTAAGAAAGAGTTCCAGATAAGTTTGTTTGTTTATTTAGTGTTGTATGAACTTTCTTTTTTATATAAAATTTGTGTTTTTTCGTATCTTTTTCATAAAGTCTGAGTAGTTCCCTCTATCTTTTCCCCTACTCTAAGATATGGTGAAATGAAGAGATAAAATGAATGTGTCATAGTTAAAATATAAAATAAATTGTGATGATTTTTCAACTCCAAACTTAATTTAATTTTCAATCTGGTCAATTGATTTGTTAAAATATGTTGTGAAACATATGATCCGGGAAATGGAGTATGAGCTCTACAATTGAGTGAGGGTCACATTTGATTTCATGAAGGAGAATTTTATTCAAGAAATAATTACAAATAAATAGGAAAATATTCTTTATTGGGTGTAGAATTGGAGAATCTTTAGGGTGACATACAAAAACCACCAATTTGGTCTTAGTATTTAAAAACTAAAGCGATAGTTAACCTTCAGGTGAGGGGAAGCGGGATCTCTAGAGTGGGAACTGATATCCTCCTAGCCTAGCCACAGATTTAGGGACTAAACCTAAGATTAACCAACGATTTTCTATTCACTGTATCAGGGTAGAAAATTAAAGTTGCTCCCATATGGCAAAATACATATTATAAACATTTATCTCATCTCATTTCAATAGAATTTCATTGTAGTGGGAAGGATGTTTTTTCACATAAAAAATCTTCATTGCATAAACATAGTTTATAGATTAGTAGTTATTATTCAAAATTTACATTTTCGTTTTGCTAATAGTTAAGTAATTTAGTTTAGTTAATATCTCAAAATTCAAAATTAGTGATAGTGATAAAAAATCTGTAAATTTCCTATTAAAATTTATCTTTGCTAACTTACACCTTCCCCGTGGGATTGATATTTGGGGCTTAAATTGAAAGTTCATTATTACATGATAACTTGTGTAGAATCCCATTATTATATGCTTATAATTATATTTATTTTGCACAACTTACTTTTCTTATAAGGATTAAGTTTTTGGCACTATAGTGGTATCAATTTCATAAATCCTTACATATCAAAATCAGGATCAACATCCAATTCTAGAAATACATATAGGTATGGAGTTTTCAATAGAAGAAAGTTTATCAGTTTTGACATGCAGAGATTATACGGCAAAGTCATTACGAGAAAGAGGCTTATCAAGGAAAGAGATTTTGTCAATCATTGATTGATTAATCCAAGCTTTCCGATTGATAAAATCATTATACAAAGATGATGAGAAGTTCTGTATTACACTATCGTTGCAGTTGTTGTACCAGTGGTGAAGGAACTCTATGCCATCTTACATGGAATTGCCCAAGGAGTTGTCTTTGTATGAGGTAAGGTTGTACCATTTACTCTGGCACGAATTAATGAGTTGTATATGATAGAAAACCTTCCAAAATATCATTATACAAATTTTATCCCAACGAGATATTTGATGCAAGATGTCTATAATTTTCTAACGGATGAAAGTGATATTTAGGAAATGCGAGATGAGGGATATGTTAGTTTCTCTGCTTCATTGCTTAGTCCAATATCAAAATAGTGGCATTTCTTCATTTCTAGAAAATTACTCCCTACCATGAAGATTAGTTGAGTCACCAAAGAAAGGGAAATTTTAAACTATTGCATTGAAATGGAAAATCCCATTGATGTAGAATCTATCATTTTTAAATCTATTATGGGTATTATTATGAATGGCACAATATATGGACTTGGGCATCGTTCCACAATTTTCCTTCTCTGTAGTCAATCTCAAGTTCCATATGAAAGTTGGGAAAATATTTTATTACCTTGGGAGCCCATGATTCCTATTGATGATAATTATGTTGGGGATGGAAATAAAGCATTAGATGTTATCTTAGATCATTCGTCACATACTTGAACTCCATTAATGCCACAAATAGTTGGAAGTTCACTAGCTTTGAAAAAAAAAGGAAGAAAATTGAAAGAGAACTTCAGAGTATAATGAATGCAATAGAAAAACTTAAATGCCTTTTGGATCACCTAGATTGGAGGGCGAAGGAGAATTTTGATTATACTGGAACATTTGATGCAGGATTAGTGGGAACGTTCAAGGAAAAAAGGATGGATTGAAGAAAATTTGACTAATGAATTCTCGTACCAACCCTTCTATAATCGATACATTCATTACCAATCTATGGGAGATATTAGAGGAGGAGAAAGCACTGAAGAAGAGGCAAAATAATTGAAGACTTTGGACTCTCTATTAGTTTAAAATACTTATGTATTTAATGTTATTATCTGGATTTGATTTAGTTTGCTTGCTTTAGAATTCTGAACTTTGATTGTGTGTATAGTTTTGTGTCAGCGTATAGTGTTGTGGCCTAATTTTGACGCTGAATTATAATTTTGTTTGCTTTACATGTTTGAAAGTGTGATTAGAAAAATGTGTTTGTAAAAAGTGTATTTTCATATATAAAATTTAGTCTGGTGTTGTCTGTGAAAATGTTTGCTTATGAATTATTGTTAGATAAAAATTTGTGTTCAAAAATACTAAAAAGACTTTGGAGTAAGATGAAAGAAAATTGAAAATTGTGAAAATCAGAAAATGGAATTTTTTGGCCTTCAGCGCCGACGACGGTGGCATGGGCACCGACAGCGCCCTCGGTCCAAGAACACCTTAAATCCCTTAAAATTTGTGATTTGCACCGTAAAACTCCATTTTTACACTCTGAGTCACCTTCAACCTCTGGTTTTTGCACCTAGGGCTTGATTTTGCTCGGATTTGAGGCGATTTTAAGGCAAAGGAAGTTCAAATTTCATCTTCTCTAGGTAAGAGCTACACTTTGAACTAAAATTTTTTTATTTTCACTAAGGATTTATTTTACATTGCTGAGATCAAAAAATTTTGGAATTTCTTCAGAGATTTTGAGAAAATCCTTTGGTGAAGAGCTCTTACTTAGTAGATTTAAGTTTTAAACGTTTTACATTGTGATTTTTGGAATTTTAGGAAATTATTTAGATATTTATCAAATTTTTTTAGAATTATCATGGCACCTAGAAAGAGCAAAGGAAAGAGAAAAGTGGATTATGATGAACAAAAATTTGTTAACTTCAAAGCTAGTGCTCGTTTCCATAGTGTACTTGAAAATAAATAAGTGATTCTGGATCGTGGATTTAAAAATTCGGGTGGAGAAGTCGAGCGATTAATCAATTCTCGGTAGTGGGAAAATTTTTGTTATTTTACTGCTGATGCGATTATTGGTGTAGTAATGGAGTTCTATGCCAAATTTAAAGAGACTTCTGAAGACTTTGTTTTTGTTCTTGGGAAAATGGTAGAGTTTTCTCCAAGAAAGATTAGATAATTTTATCAATTAGAAGATGAGTACAGTTGCCAATATAAATCATTTTCTGCTACAAATGAGGCCTTGAATGAGGTTATTTCTTTTCTTACTGATGAAAGAGGAACCTGGAAGGTGAAGAATGGTGTTAAAGTAAACTTTCCTCATTCTATATTAAATGTAGTATCTAAGGCCTGACACTACTTTATTTCTAGAAGAATGATACCGACAAATCATCACATTGAGGTTACAAGGGATAGAGCCATCCTGAACTTTGGTATCCAACATGTGATGAGGATAAATGTAGGCTCTATTATTTATATGAACACTCGATCTATTTCTTTGGGAGAGATCATTGGTGGTTTAGCACACCCTGCCCTAATCTTCACACATTGTGAACAGGTAGGAGTTGATTTTAGACCAAAGGAAGAGAGGATTGAGCCTCTAAAACCTATTGGGCTTGCCAATATAAAGACATATGAATCTCATGTTGGATGGAGGTCTGGAAGTAGGACCAGGGATATTCCCTCTACTTTGAGGACCTCTACTTATAGTGAACCTACTCTTCGAGAGCTATTGGAGCAGATGATGGTCCAACAGGGAGTTTTCTTGACAATGGATCATAGAATGAAAAACATGGAGGCCAGAAATGCTCACGCTGATGATTTGATAAGACAAAATTTTGAATATAATGCTGCTTATGATGATGCGATGGTCAGATATATGAAGGGCGATCACTCAGTTCAGTTTACTACTCACCCTGCCTATACTCCATATCATTAGTAGAATTTGAATGTGGAAGAAGAAGAAGAAGATGATGATTGGTGATATGTTAGTTTGATTTTTTTCTTTTAGTTTATGTTTATATTGTACGTTATTATTTTGTTGTTTTTTTTTTGTTATATTGTTGAAACTGTTTATTGTTAGATAGTGAGACTTTGTTTTACTTTAGTTATTATGTTGTGAACTGTAGAATTGTAAAATTGTTTTTTATTTGAAATTAAATTTATTTATGTTGTTAGTTGTTAGTATTTTGTTAAATGTATTGTAATTAACTCTTTTTGAGTATATTTTATATATATTATGTGCTATTTAATGTTTTCTGTCTTGTAGCTTTTCATATTAGCACTTGCAATATTTCATAATTATGTTTCAAAATCAAAAACTTCAAAAGGTAAGTCTTTTCTGTATGTATTTAATGTTTTCTTTCTTCCTTTAATTTTTCAGTTCTTGTGGGCGTTATTTTGGGTTGGTTTGTGGGGTTGCCCGTAAGAAGCTGTCAGGCCACCGGAATCGAAATCCCGTACCCCGCTTCAGAAGGATGTTGAAGTATAAAATCAATTTGACCTCATATTTTTCATAGTTTAAAATGAAAGAGCACTATACCTCAAATCATGTATCTATCTCGAAGGATAAACACAAGACTTGAGGATGAAGCTCGATCAAACAAACTAAGGAAAGTATGACGTCCATTTGGTTTGAAAAACCTTTGTATTTGCCAATAAGTTCCCCTATTTAATATAAAAGATTAAATAGGGTTTATATTAAGCTGGGTTCGGACATGCTTCCTATAATGACAAGGCCCTATAGTTAATTACATCTTAAATGACCAAAGCCACCTAAGAAGACTCTCAATAAAAATCAAGAAATATTATCTTCAAGGAATTTCAAAGGGTAGGGCTCTTCAACAAAATCGGACGTAGAGGTGTGAAAGGGGATTGGTTCAAATTTAGAACATTTTGTTGTGGAATCCAAAAGAGGAGGAACTAGGGGATGTCATGGATCCAGAGGAAAACCTTGGTGACTTCCCAAGCTATCCTAATGTTTGGCTTCAGTTTTGAGGAGAAATATTTAGGTGCTTCATCCTGCCAATTTTATTAGTTAGGGCTTACATTTGTCTGAAATGTTCACACACACAAATAACCTGGAAGATGTGAGGATTTAGGTCGTGACAAACGACAACCTCAAAATCCTAAGATGAGTTAGGGCTTGTATTATATAGAAGGGCTATACAAAGGCCTAAAGATAAGGTGAGGATTTACATTGCATAAGTAAGCAACCTCGAAGTCCTATGGCTTTGTTGTTTTAAGTCTAAGGAAGGAAGATTGGTTTAGTTGGGGGAAGACAGGTTTTGCTATTGAAGATGGTCGTGCTGCCCATCATGCTAGCACCAAGCTCTTTGCCGCAACGAGTTTGAGTTATCTAGTGTGTCAAGTTATAATGTCAAATCAGGTGGCCCTATGGTTGAAGTTCTTTAAATTTTTTTTTTGAGGGCATATTAAAGTTGATTAGAGCGACAAAGGTTAGGATCCTATGGTTCCCTCGTTCCGACACCACTATTTTCTATTAGATTCACTTAGTTCAAATGAACATACTAAACCCAACTTAATGAGTTCCGTAATTTCATTTAAATCGTGGGAAGCCTCGTTAGCAACCGTAGGTTACCTCCTCCGAGGGATTCCCGATCATCCGATAGTGACATCTTAATTTTGTTGCAATTGTAGTTTTGTGTGATGTTTGTGATTAAATTTTGAGTTGTTTTATATTTTGAATGTTGTGGCGGTGAATTTTATCTTGGTTGATTTTAATTTAGGTTTTGGTTATTGTTATGTGGCTATCCTGATAGTTTTAGTTTTCATGCAGTGTGTCGTCGTTGTTTAGCATGCAAAATTGCAGGTTAAAAAGTACAGTATGAAAGTACAAGAAAGACAATGCTGAAAACTGTAAAAGTGTACCTCGCGAGTCTTCTCGTTCCACCACCTGAAACTTAAAATGCATGTTAAGGCAGTTTATGAAGAGCATGAAAAGTTAAGTTTTGGTAGTTTTCCTTACTCGATGTTGTATTTTGGTGAGTCCTTAAAAGTTTAATGAAGGATGATTTTGTCAAGCAAAACATAAAAAGAAGCAGGTTCGTGCTACTCTCTCGCTGCCTGATCGAAAATCCCGAGTTCTTTTAAACTTATTATGTTGCTTAATAAGTCATCCTTTGAATACCCTTAATGCTCAGTGAACCCTGATGTCTCAATAAGAATAGGGTCATTATCACTTATCATTTAAATTAAAAATTATGTGGGTGAAGACCCTTAAATAGGCAAGTTAGTGTAATTTTAACACTTAGCCAAATTTGTAATCTTTGTTTAATCAATTTTTGATTTAGCCTAAGTCACCACTAAGCCCTTAAGACCTAGGTGAGTGTCTTAATTAGTTTTGAAAAGGGTTAAACCTTAGGTGGTCTTGATTCATAATTTGGATTTTATTTGAAAATCAAGATAAGGGTTTCAAATTGATTAATTATTTACTTCAAAAGTTATACCCCTAAATCCAGGATCACTTAATTTTAAAAAACTTCCAAATTTTAATAATTTAGAAATTTATTAATCATAATTAAGAAAGTGAGATTGGTTTCTACCAGTTAAACCCCTTTTGTTTCAAGCATCAAATAAATTGATTAAGATCAGAGGTTACCCATTCCCCTCTTTGAATTAGGCCTAAATGTTAATTAAGGCAAGATTTCCAAAATTTCACATTTGCCCCTAAGGCTCTAACACTTCATAATTTGTCAAATTCAATTCAAATGACTTTGAAATTTTTATCCAACCTCATTCATAAGTCAATTGAGATATCAGAGGAAAAATTGTGATTTTTCAAAATTTAATTGAATTTATATAGTTATTTTCATGCAAAAATAGGATTTTTCAAAGAAAATTTCTAACTTAACCAAGGCAAATTATAAGCCCTTGAAATTCTTACTGGAGGTAGAACTAGATCAGATAAGCCTTTGGACAAAATTTCATAATTTTTTGAATTTTATGTATTTTTTAAAATTATTTTAAATTCTGGGTTATTTAATAAAAATAAAATATTTTAAGTGGTGAAAATTAAGTTTTGTATTTTTGAAAAATCTCTCTAAGGCCAGAGAACCAAGAGGAGCAAATTCTATATTTTTTTGATTTTTTTTTATTTACTGGAATTATGTTTAGTGAAAAACTCATTTTTAGCCTTTAAGGATTATTTTTAAGCTTTGAAATTGAATATCTTTATTTAGAAAATCAGGAAAAATATTTTAATTGTTCCTAAGTGATTAGGAAGCAATTTAGATCATTTCCATGAGCTTTATTATTTTTATGATTTTTATGAATTTTTAATTATTTAAATATTTAGCATAGGCTAAAAATCAAGTTTTTATTCTAAATATCATTTTACTTTTAGAAAATACCCTTGATCACATAGAACTTAAAAAACAAAGTTTCATAATTTTTTGAGTTTTATTTTTCTTTTTAAAAATCATTTTATGTGTAAAAATTAGTATTTATCTTTAAAAATCAACTTAAGGTGTCAAATGAACTCAAAATATTTTGAAATTTTTATGATGAGTTCCCTGGATCGTAAATCACAGTGGAGATGAAAAATCAAGTCATTTAAATGTTTATATTTTCCAAAATTAATTATTTTACTGATTTAGTATTTGTAAAATTTAAGGATATTTTAAATGACTTGACCCATGAAATTATTTCTAAAGGCTTCTCTAGTCATGGTGGACCTTTCAAATTTTTCATAGGATTTTCTGAGCAATATGCTAATTTCCATGATTATTTTAAAAAAATAATGTGGAATAACTTGAAAAATATGGGTCTCTGTATAGGAACCTCCTCTTACTTTGGAAAAATCAGAGAATACTTCCCTTGACAGAGTCTACAACATGCCAAAATTTCAAGCCAAGGTGATGTGCCAATAGGCATGGAGAATTAAATGATCCCAAACAGTGTTTAATTAATTAAAAATAAAATATGCTTCAAATGGACTTGAAATTTGTTCCACATTGTTCTCCTCTGTTCACTGAGCAAGATAGTATTTTTATTTTTTTTTTGTGATTTTTCTACTCAAAGTTATGAATTTTCTAAGTTTAGGGTATTTAAATAAATAATAAAAAGCCCTATTTATCTATTTAAATAGCGAGTGCTGACTAGTTCCTAGGCAGCTCTGAAGGCATGTGTGGCGCGCTCTGGTTGGACGCCGCCGTCCACATAGCTTGCTGACTCGGCCCGTTGTTCATGTCCCGAAGTGTTGTCCGGCTCGATCTCCCCCGTCCGTTTGATACAAGCTTGATCAAACGACTCCCTGTCATCGCCTCCGATAGAATGATCCTGTGACCGTCCATACTAAAACCTTAAGATTGCAGCCTAGGCTCAACCAAATCACTTCGGCCTTGATCATATGGACTCGTCTAATTGAGACGAACACATCCATATGGTTAATGTACCATGAAATCAAGCCTAAGTAGATGGAGAATCAAAATGAGCTCGGGAGGAGGAAACATTTTATACCTTTGCTCTAAGAAGGTAGGCTTCAATCAGAGGTGCTCGACACGTTTGTTGGGGTCCAAGGAGGCTAGGGATTGGGTCCCTGGTCTTGGGGTAAGACCTAGGTATGAATTCGACCAAGCTCCATTTCAGGTGTTTGTCTAGAGCTATGGTAGAGGCTCTGTAGAAGGGGGATTTGATGGGGCTTTAGCTTCTTTCACTACTGTGAAGGTGTGGGTGAAGTTATTTTATGTTTGATAGACTGTGGAGGTGTATTAGGTTCTATCCTGGTTTCCTGCAAGGTTTCAAGCTCAAAATTGAGCTCCGGCAATTGGAATGGGTGAGGGAAAATGGTTGGAATGCACTGAGAGGACCTTAGGGAAGCTCTGTGTGAAGTTTGGAGAGGCCTCTCTAAGGAAATTTTGGCACTTAGTCTAATGGCCATGGAGGTGGCCTTTTATAAAAATGGGGTTATGGTGGCTGTCATGGCCAATTAGGGGGTGTAATGTTGTGCTTATGTGGAGGTTAGAGGAGCTCCATAGTTTGATTTGGATGAGCTGGCTTCTAGGTTTGATTTGAGTGATGTGCCGTGGGAATGGCTCTCAGTTTTTGGCTCTTATGTCCACTAGGCTGGCCGACCGGTAAAGGGGAGGTGGCTAGGAGCTCAGGGAACCCGGAGGAATCCATCACAACAATTTAATTCAAATGTGCTTTGATTTGGCAAAGATATCTTAAGCATGTGCATTTTTGGAAATAATATCCCTTAATTTGGGGGAACTTTGGTCCATGGCTTGATTTAGGTGATTTCATGGTGTTTGGACTGGTCACTAAGTCCAACTAATGGCTATGGTGGAGTTAATTTGGTGGTTTTAGGGTATTTAGGTCACATTTAGTGCTTGGGTCCAAGTGGGTGCAAATGACCAAAACTTGGGTTTAGGCTAGGTTAGCTATGTCAATTTGCCCAAATAACTATTGCATTTAGTGTAGATGATCATAAGGAACAACTTTGGTGAATAATGGAAGTGGTTTTGAGTTCAGTTGAAGGGTCAATTTGAGGGAATTTTGAACTTTAATCAATTTGGTCATGTTGGGCTAGGCATGGGTTTAGCTTAGGTTAGCCTTGGGCTAAGTCCAAATTTATTTTTATAAATGGTCAATAGAGACCTCATGAAGAGTTTCCAACATGAATTGGATGCCACTTTGGAGGTTAAGGCAATCAATTTGGTGAAATTTGGGGACTGAGCCAATTTGGGGCTAAATTTGGGAATTTTGGGTTTATGCCAAATTCAAATGGATTTTAGACTTCACCAAGGTCCGTTTATGGTTGATTTTGATGTATAGTAATGTTATAAATATTTTTCAATATTAATTGAGGCCAATTGACTAGGCTATGGGTTCAATTTGGTGAGAGTAGGTCATGTGGTCAAAATTTGGGTTTTGATCCAAATCAAAATTGGATTCAAATCATGGACTAATTGAGCTTGAATTTGGTTTAATTTGATCATATCAAAAGTGAATTTGAGTTTAGGATTGGAATTGGGGTCAATTGAGCTCAAATTGATGGACATTTGAATCGGATTTGGGGAATTTGGCCCCTTAAAGGCAAATTTGAGGGTTTTGGTTAAAGATGGTCAAATTGGCCAAATTGGGTCATGTGTTAGTTAAGAGAAATGCAATTGGGAACATTTGGTATTTATTGGAATTTTCTAGGAATTTTTGGAATTTTTGGAATTTTAGGTCCAAGAGGGGTATTTTGGTAATTTAGGGGCATTTTAGGGTAAAAGGCCAAGATGGGTATTTTGGTAAAGTTGAGGTACCAATCATCACCAATAAGCTATGAACTAATGGAAACCCCATTTTGGGTCCTCTATGTAGTGGTTCTAGCTAAACCATAGCCCTAGGGCTAGTAGGTTTAGGAGACCATCTACATGAGTATCCCAAAAGATCAAATGATCTAGGCTAGAAATTCAGGGTTTAGGGTTGTGAGTGAATGTGAGTGTAGATGAGTGTAGTGAGTGTAGTGAATGCCTTAGCTCCAGACCAACACCCAAGGTCAACCTTAGGGTCCAACAGTCCTAAGGGTGACTCATCTTGAGTTTCCCCCATAGTGATCCCACCTACTAAATGCTGGAGGTTGAGAGCAATATGTGGAACTTCAAATTGAGTGGAGAAGATTTTGGAATTTTTAATTTTGAGGGTTCCATGTCTAGTTTTCTAGGATTAGTCAACAGGAAAAGTCCTATGTCTAGACCCTAGGTTACTAAAAGGAAAAACTAAACCTCAACCAAAATTGAGGTCAACAAATGGACCCCCAATAGGTGGGGTGTGCTGGTAAAGCACATCGTGCGTATTGGCATTGACCGATGAGATAAAAAAAACAAATACAAACTCCTAAGTCAACAAACCCGGAAGTATGTGTAGAGTTGTGTATGTGATTTGTTTCTGCCGCGGATTTAGCAGGTGATCCTCTAGTTGAAATCGAGGAGTAGGGACTCTCGCTGAGGATTGGAGAGTGGATTTTGAGTTATGAAATTTTAAAAATTTTCAAAGGATGGGAGTCAAAATGTAAGTGTTGACCCCGAGGTGGGAATTGAAATTTAGATATAAACTCAAACAGAGCAAGAGAGAGTCGGAGTGTAAAGACCGACCTCAAATGTAATGAATCAGAAATGTAGGAATGATCCGGAAGTGAGAATTAAAATGTAGGTCAATTCTAAAAAAAAGAGTGTCAGAATGTAAGGACCGACCTCGAATGTAATGAATCAGAAATGTAGTACTGATTCATAAATGAGAATTGAAATGTAGGTCAATTATCAAAAGAAAGTGTCGGAATATAAGGATCGACCTCGAATGTAATGAATCAGAAATGTATGACTGATTCGAAAATGAGAATTGAAATGTAAGTATCAATTCAAAGATGAGAGAATTGAAATGTAAGTATCAATTCAAAGATGTGAGAATTGAAATGTAAGTATCGATTC
>NEWO01000085.1:1040700-1057007 GCA_003013225.1 Phalaenopsis aphrodite | reverse complement strand
CCCTTTCACACCTCTACGTCCGATCTCATTGAAGAGTCCTACCCTTTGAAACTCCTTGAAGATAATATTTCCTGATTTTTATCGAGAGTCTTCTTAGATGATTTTTGTCATTTAAGATGTAATTAACTATAGGGGCTTGCCCTTATAGGAAGCATGTCCGAACCCAACTTAATATAAACCCTATTTAATCCTTTATATTAAATAGGGGAATTTTTCAGCAAATACAAAGGTTTCGCAGACCAAACTGACGTCATATATTCCTTAGTTTATTTGATTGAGCCTCATCCCTCAAGTCTTGTGTTTTCCTTCGGGATAGATACAAGATTTGAGGTACAGTGCTCTTTCATTTTTAACTATAAAAAATATGGGGTCAGTTCAATTTCATACTTCAACGTCCTTTCGAAGCGGGCAACGGGATTTCGATTCCGGCGACCGACAGCTTCTTACCAGCAACACTCGCTTAAACCAAACACACAAAAATAGCGCCGAAAACCAACTGGAAGAGGAATCTCCACAGCTCCTCTAAATTCGCCAGGGCCAACTATATCAATTTCTTTTCCAAACAGAATATTGCTCTTACTCATGAACGAGACCGTGCAGAAAGGCCTCACAAAACCATGATGGTCAATGTGTGGGGGAATGCAGTTACCTTCTTCATTAATGTTGATGATACAACTGTTGGAAATGCAAGTAGCGGGTAGAATATTCCACTTAACCATTATCTTGATCATCCATTTTATCATTGGTGGTAACGGATCCACATGATCATATCTGAGGATCCCAAGTGGATTTCCATGTCTGTCGTTCGTAAAATTGTAGCAACAGTCACATTGGATGGTGATTCTTCCCTTTCCCCGCATCCATTTCTTCAGCTCGGAATATGTTCTCTCCATGAGAAGGCCCACTCGACCTCTATCTCTTAAATCAAAGATGCAGTCCAGAATGCTTCTTTCGTCAGTTTCAGAGAATAACCTGATATATAGCTCCATGACCTTCAATATGTTGACAAACTTTCCCTGAAACTCTTCATAGAACTCGAATTCTCTTTTATTTACTTTGCTTATTTTGTAATATTCAACCATACCGGGAGTTGGTAGCTGCTTGAGGCGTTCTTTCCTCCGAGCCTCGGCAAGAACCCAAACTGGTGCTGGTCAATCCGGAATACGAGATTCAACCTCTATTGGTTTGTATGATCCTAGGCTCCATGGTGGGCGTTGATCCTCGTTGGGACATATGGTTCATTTGCCACGAAATCTGGAGTCTGAGACTCGTTGGTGCTTGAAGTAAATTCTTCTAATGTACTGAAATGCTGTAGATGTAGAACGTTGCAGTCTGGGCATTCTACAAATGCGCCCATGATTGATGTCCCGGCTGGTACCTCAAATTTGCATGTTGGGCAACCTCTGCCTAAGATTTCTGGGACCGGGGCCACATCTGATCCTGTCACAAATCCTGACTCTTCATCTATAGTGGGCAGGCTGGCAAAATTTTCTCTCAAATCTGGATCGTAAATATGTCCCTCAAGAATGGGGGTAAGAAAACCGCTCACGTCTCTCTAGCGCTTGCGCTCCTGTAGCAGAAAGGCTCTCTGTTTCTTTCAGCTTGCAATTCTGCGTTGCGTCCTGCGGAGTGGAGTATTTAGTGGTTGTTCACTATGGGCTGCTATTAGGCCCCCCCTTGCTGGAGTAGCTATCATGGAGGGCAGATGGCTGGGACCCTCCATCGGATCTTGTTCCGCTATCACGTTTTTACCTTTGCGTGACACATTATCTTGAGTGGTCACCCTCAATAGTGAAGGTAGTCCCTCCTTTTCCTTATTGCTGACTACGTCCATTAGAGGACCCTCATAGTCCATATCAATTTAGTTGAAATCCATGTTGAAATCTGTGACACCTCCTTGCGGTGAGAACTCTTCATTCAGTGCGAGGTTCCAGTCGTCCTGGAAGGCAAAGATCAGCCTCTGTCCTGACATTTTTCTGCAGACGACAGAAAGAAACGTCAGTGGGACAAAGCTTGGCATGAACAAGAACAAAAAAAATTATTTATTAAAGTAAATTTTAGTTTATTTTTGTTAAGAGGATTATTCATTTTATGTGTGAGTTTTGTTTTAATTCAACAGTAGAAAAGAGAACGTGTGAAGTTCAAAAATTTTCTCAAAATTTTCATTATATATGAGGTTAATTACAAAATTTTAACCCGGTTATAGACATATGCCCACATAGATAACCCTAAAACAATCAAAGTTTCAAAGCTTCAAAGCAGGTAGAGGTAAGCGGAGGCAGGCGACATCAGGTTGCGTGATAAGTTTCCAGGTATCATCTATTTATCGGTAACATGGGTCTTTCACCCCGGAAGTCCACTAACTGCTAGGCTCCTCCTATATAGACCTTCTCAACGAAAAATGGTCCCTCCCAAGTTGGCTCGAACTTCCCACCTATTTTCCAGCGAGCAAGAATAGGTCTTTTGAGCACAAGTACGAGGTCACCAATTTTGAATGTTCTTGGGCGGACAAATTTGTCATGGGCTTGTACCATCCTTGCCTGGAAGAGCTCCAAATGTTGTTGTGCTTCTAATCATTTTCCCTCAAGACTTTCTAGTTCTTCAAGTCTAATTTTTGCGCTTTCTTTCGTTGTGAGTTGGTTGGCAACGGAGACTCTGAGAGATGGCGTATGGATTTCTAGCGGTAGCACGGCCTCGGTCCCGTACAAGAGCATATAAGGTGTACACTAGATGGGAGTCCTGAAAGTTGCCCGGTATGCCCACAAGGCTTCTAACAGTTTGTTATGCCAATCCCTTTTATGTTCATCCAGTGTTTTCTTCAAAATCTGTAACAGTGTCTTGTTGAAAGCATCAGCCAGACCATTTGCTCTAGAATAGTACATTGTAGAGTATCTCCAATCTAAAACATGTCTTCTGACGAAATTGTTCATCTTTGTACTTTTAAAAGTTTTCCTATTGTCAGAGATTACTCTTCACGGTACTCCAAAATGGTAGACGATTTGGCATTTAAGAAATTGAAGGACGTGCTGTGTCGTAATCTCACGTAACAGTACTGCCTCTACCCATTTGGAGAAGTAGTTTGTAGCGGCAAGTATAAAACTGTGTCCTTTAGAAGATGGAGGGTCTATCGGACCTATTATGTTTGTGTCCCAACACTCGAATGGCCACGAGGCAACAGTTGGGTGTATCACATTCGGAGACTGGTGTAAGACCACCCCATGCACTTGGCATTGGTGACATCTTCTGGTTGTATTCATGCAATTGGACATTATTGCTGGCCAATAATATCTAAGTCTTTTAATCTTGATTTTCATTTTTGGTCCTGACTGGTGAGCGCCACACAATCCGGCATGTTCCTCTTTGACAATATTCTGTGCCTCGGCTCTGCTCAAACACCATAGCCAGATTTGGTCAAATGATCTTTTATAGAGAATATTTCCCACCAGGGCGTAAGACATGGCCCTTCTTGTGATGTGGTGTGCCTAAGACTTGTCTTCTGGTAGCTTCTCAGTATCCAAATATTCTATTAATGGCTTGCACGAATATTCGTTGATGTCTGCAACTGTATTTCTTGTTTCTTCTTTTCCAAGCTTGTGTAGAGTTTCAAAGTCGTTTCGAGACAAGACTTGTCTTCCTTGCACCGTGACTTCGATGGAATCCTCCGGGGGACACGCCATTTCCTTAGCGATTTTTGCTAGAGCGTCGGCATGGGCATTATCTCCCCAAGGATTTGGTAGAAAGTCACCTCAGGAATCTGCTCGAAGAGTTTCATTGCGTACTGATGGTATTCTGCTAATCTTGGTTTCATAATTCTGTATTGTCCGACGACTTGCTTGATGACAAGTTGAGAGACACCATAAATGGCAACATTTGTTATATCCATTGAAATTGCCAACTCCAACCCGGTGATTAAACCTTCATATTCTGCTTCATTGTTGGTGCATGGCTCTGTCAGGTGGTATGAGAACGTCAACATACCCTTATCTGGTGTAATAAAGACCAAACTGTTTCCTTCCTTGCCTAGTATAACTGTGCCTACTCCCTTGTCTTTCCTGGCTGACGAAGCACCACCGAAGTACATTTCTCAATGCTGCGCACTAGAAAATTCCATTTATAGTATTTGCTCGTCTGGTAACTCGTCGTTGAGAGAGGACCCAGCTGACAGTTGGTATGCAGGGAGAAAGTCTGCTAAAATCTGTCCCTTGATAGCACGGAGGGGCACAAAAGTTATATCAAATTGTAATAAGATCATTGACCATCTCGCTAAACGTCCAGAGAGTGTTGATCGTGTTATCAAATATTGCAATGGATTGACTTTCAAAATTAGGGTGATCTTACGAGAAAGCATGTAATGTCTAAGCTTTTGGGTGGCAAAAATTAATGTCAGACAATGCTTCCCAATAGGTGGATACCTTATCTCCGTTGGTATTAGACGACGACTCAAGTAGTAGAGTGCATTTTCCTTGCCTTCCTCATTGATTTGGGCTAAGAGGGCTCCAAGAGAGTCATCCAAAGCTGCGGTATAAAGTATCAAAGGTTTCCCTAGGATAGGGGCTGCCAAAACAGGAGGTGTCATTAAATATTATGTAACGTCCTCAAAGGCTCGCTGGCATTTTTCTTCCCAAATAAATTTGGCGTACTTTTTAATTAATGCCAAGAAATTCGGACACCTACCTGAGAGATTAGAAATAAAGCGTCTCAGATATGCCAACTTCCCCTGGAAGGAACGTAGCTATTTCAAGGTTTTAGGGGGAGGCATTTCTAAGATAGCTTTAATCTTATCCGGGTCGATCTCGATTCCCCGATGACAGACAACGAATCCTAGAAATTTCCTGGAGGTGACACTAAAGGCGCACTTTAAGGGATTCATTTTAAGGTCATATCGTCATAACCGTTCAAACACGATCCTCAAATCAACAAATGGTCTACTTTCTGTTTACTTTTGATGACCAAATCATCCACGTAGCATTCTACTTGATTGTGAATGAGGTCGTTAAAAATCTTTATCATTGCACGCTGATATGTTGCTCCGACATTCTTTAGGCCGAACGGCATCACTGTGTAGCAGAAAATTCCAATCGGTGTTCTGAAAGTTGTAAGCGCTGCATCCTCAGGAGCCATCTTGATTTGGTTATACCCCGATGATCCATCCATGAAGGAGAAAATTTCATGTGTCGAAGTAATATCCACCATCGTTTCTGGTATAGGTAGTGGAAACTCGTCTTTTGGACATGCCTTATTCAAATCTCTGAAGTCGACACAAATGTGGATCTGTCCATTTTTCTTTTTAGCCGGTACAATATTGGCTAACCACGTGGGGTACTGCTCCTCTTTAACAAAGTTGGCGTCTATCAACTTCTTCACCTCTGCGATGACTTGTTGTTCTATTTCAAGGTGCATTCTACTGGGAGCTTGTTTACTGGGGTTATATTTTTGTCCACCCCAAGTTTATGGACTGCAACCTCTGCTGACAGTCCTGACATTTCATCGTAGCTCCATGCAAAGTAATCTTTGAATTCTACTAATAGTTTGACCAGTTCTGCAGATTCTTCGTCATCAAGTAGAGAACTTATAAATGTAGGTTGGGGGTCGTTCTTCAGTCCCAAGGTTAATCTCTTTCAATTCATCAACAGTGGATTTAATTTCTTCCTCAAATTCTGGGGGAGCATCTTCTATTGGTTGATTAGTAGAGTCACCTCTACATCGAGACAATCATCTTCTGATTCATTAATAACAACCATGCAAAATTCAGAATCATCGATTGGTCCAACTATACCAAATCCGAGACCTTCTTTTGAATTGGGAGTTCGACTATTAGCATTACAAAATTTTTCAAATAATTGAAATTTATCTTTTGGCATTTGTTTTGGTAAATGTCTCTGTTGAATTAACTTTTGAATACAAGGCGAGAAGTAATCAAAAGGTAATTCCATTAATTCATTAGAATCATCATCCAAATTTACATGTTTTTCAAGCTCAGTAGAGGTAGAAGCATGGTAAAATTTGATCGGCTTTGAACCAACACTACGGATTTCCTTGACCTCCAAACTCTCAACCTTTTGAGGGAGAATCGGAGTGAGGGTCATAGTATCCACGTAGTGATTTATCCGATCATACATTTTTTCATACTCATTCCTCTCTGTATCTTCTAGGGATATCTCGTACTGAGGTTTCTTCTGCTTCATCATCATTATTTCGTCTTCAGAACTGTCTTCATCACCAATGTTGATATTTGGTCCAATCCGTTCAACAATTAAATTGATCTTTCCTCGTCCACGTCCCCGGCCTCGACCTTGGGTGCGTGAACTAGAAGAACCTTCACCAACTCCTTGTAAGGGAGTGGTAGAAAGTTGTTGACGAAATCTTCATCTCGGGCTCGGTATGCTGTAGAGTCTGAATGGAGGCTTGTTTTGATGCAAACTGTAGTTTGTTCAGTATCTTCTTGGATGATCTGCTCCATACCTCATTCCATCCTTCTTTGGTATTCATAGAAGCTTATTTCGATGAATCCTGTATTCGATTGAGGACCCTCTTGAGTTCATCCCAAGTTGTAGTCCATCCATCTGCTCCGACATATGGATCAATTGGGGAGAATTACTCAGCTGAAATCATGTTTATGGAACCTTTTTCAGGTTCTCTCAAATACTCCTTTGGGATTATTATATTCTCTTCCTTGAGGTTCTTCTCGAGCTAGTCTTTAAAGACGAAACATTTGTTTATAGTATGTTCAAGTAACAGGTGGTACGGGCAATAATTTGTTTCATTCTTCTTATCTACCTCTTCGGGTTTCTTTGGATCAGGTAGTTTGAATTCTGGTTTCTTCATCAGACTTTTGAATATTTTAGGTACAGCTTCATCTATGAAGGAATAAACAACTTTCTGTCGCTCTAACAGGGATACTCTTTTACCCGCTGTTCGAGGTGATCCTTCCTGAGACGGCCGTTGGTTGGATTGATTGCTCTGTTTCTGAGAGTATTGTGATGAAGAATGACGATGATCTTCTGCATATATCTTTATCGGCTGCTTTCCTTTGTTGATGGTTGCGACTACCCCTGATTTCTTTTCGAACACTCTAGTCACTTTAGCCTTTTCATGTGGCTCCATGTGCTTCAATTCTTCTTGAAGACTGCTGGCTTTACTGAGTTGCTTCTCGAAGGATTTGATGGTGAGTCCCTTAAGCATGAAAGCTACTGGCCCATGAATTCTTTTGAGTAGAATCTCAATCGCTTGATGTTTCTGTAACTGAGGTTCACATTTCATGTTAAGGTTTCTCCAGCTCAAAATATTGTCTGCCAAGGTTTCACTAGGCTTTTGCTTCTCCATCATGAGCTCTCTAATAGACACATGATACTGTGCCCCAGCAAATCTTTTCACAAATAACTGTTCCAACTCAGGAAATGTCTTAACTGACCCGTTGGGCAAGTCAGCATACCAGTCGAAAGCAATCCCTAACAAACTGTTGACGAACTACTGGCAGAGTAGAGCTTTGTTATTCCTCGTGTTGCCACAACTGGCTAGGAAATGTGCTATGTGCTGTCTGGGATTTCCAGCCCCATCGAATATCTTGAAGTTTGGGATCACAAAACCCTTGGGGAAAGGCACGGCATCAAACTCCTTCGGGTAAGGTCTACCCTTTAAAATTGATGCACCGCCCTTGGACTGGGCTAAGGCATCCCGCACTTGTTCAACCATTTGTTTGAATTCCTTTTCTAGCATGGCACTTGATGGAGAATCTTTCTTTGGTTGTTCATATTTGTCTGTCAAAGTAGCTTCCCTTCTTTCATCTATGATGTGTATGATTTCTGGCTGATTAATCTCTGAAGAAGTCAATGTTGGTGCCTGTGATTGCCCCTGAATGGTGGCCATGGCAGTCATAGCTGCAGTCATCTCTTCTATTCTTTTCTTCAGTAGAACAACTTGCTCATCTCTTAGGAGGATAACCCTATGCAGCTCATCTACGGTGTTCTCTTCAGTGTGAGGTTGAGCCTCGCACGTAGATGTGGTAGCTCTGGTTTCGATCACATGGACATCCATGAAATCCTCCTCCAAGTAATCACTGTAATCAAAATCTTCATTTTCACTATTGAAGGAAACTCCGTGCTCTCGAGCTTACTCAAAAATCTCCATCCTGAGTTTCTCAACTTTTTCCTCAATTATCAATTCCTTGATTGCTTTAAGATCTGGAGGACCTTGATGGAAATCCTCAACTTGTTCCTCCATCTCGTTGGCTATTGTCGCGACGATGTCAGATATTTCAGGCACTGGTTTTACTTCTTTCCCTGCAGGCTCACTGAACTGTATCGGTGCAGTGACCTTGGGTAGCCATACCCTTTTCTTTTTCGATGATTATGTCTTAGGACAGGATGTCTTAGTAAAAACATTGGTATGTCGAGGAAAGGTATGCTCCCCGTGGTGTAGACCGGCTACAGTGTCAGGTAATCATCTTGTCTTTCTTTTCGTGATTGCAGGAATGACTGGTAAACTTCTCGGACCCAGTCTTGACTTAATCGGCCGGTAACCTGCGGTCCTGGTGGTGGTATGATCGGTGGTGACTATAGCAGTATCAACTCAATTTCCCAAACGGAGTCAGACGGGAACACGGGTAGGTGACTTTTCAGTCGACTTATGAGATTTTCTAGCGGACTTAACATCCTTCAAATATTCATTTTTCATATGAGGGGAAATTGCATGTCCCACTCGTTTAAGTAATTCACTAACAGAACATCCTTCTTTAGTAGCAAGCCTTCTGAAGACTGCACTAACTCGGGTGATGGGGATGGATTTCTTTCCCTCCTCACCATGTCCATGAAGTGATGGTAATACGGAAGCAATCTTCCGGATACTCTCATATCCATCAGTATCTGTTACAGGATGGAATCTACTCCCTCGTAGGGGTGGATAAATTTCAGGTAGTACCTCTTTAACTTGATGAGGCTCCCCCTCAACGGGTGTGTTTTCAGGAGTCTGGGCTTTGATGGCCCTCCGAACTCTTCTATTATGGTTCCTCCTTTCAGTTCGGGATAATGATACAGTCCTTGAGCTTGACCCGATCTCAAACACGGGTGGCGGAACAGTTAATCCTTCAGTCGAATCTTCAAAAACCATCACTTCTTTTCCCTTAGCAGTAGCAGGGATAGCAGGCTTGATGACAGTAGCTTTAGCCTTCTTGCAGGCAGGGAAGTCCTGAAGGCAGTTCAAACTGAATTTTGCAAACAGCTCTTGTACTTCCAGAGCAACGATCTTCATTACCACGAATGGGGATTTCCCGAGGATAACCTCAAGGTCTTTAAATCCAGCTCCTAACTTGATGGTGGGAGCAACGTTACGGGCGCTGCGGTTTGTTGGTAGGTTGCAGGAAAACGTCAGCGTTGGGTAGGCCATCGCAGCGGGCTTTAAAACTAAATTTTTTAGGGTTAGCTATATGACCAAAAACCTCGTAATCTTTAGTGCAAGCACTGAAAATAGAGGTTAATCTGTAGACCGGGCGGGTCTTATATTATAGGTAATTTTAACATCTTTGTTCATAAAGGTCTAGAATTTAATTAATATTTTAAAGTGCGCGCAGCACAACACGATTTAGTTTAATTTGTGAAGTAGCAAACCAAATTTGGAAGGGAGATGTGAAAAATTTTAGGACCCAGTGCGGGGCCCAATTAATGGCAGAAAAAGCCCAGGTGGAGTTAGTCTACCGCCACACCTATTGGGGGTCCGACCCCACATGAAAATTTAAAGAGTCCTTAATGGCCTTCTGAACCCCTCTGTTCAAAGATGGTTGAACAGCTAGTCCTGAAGTCCAAGGAGTTAGCTGTACTTTCCTAAGACATAAATGGGTAAAGTATGCCAACAGAAGAAGGGTAATCTGGTCCAAGAGGGACATGGACGTATTACTGATATGTGAAGATAATATTTCTTGATTTGTATGGAGAGAAAAGCTTATCTCCAGCGGAGTCGCCAGAAGCTGTCGGTGTTATTTTGGGTTGGTTTGTGGGGTTGCTCGTAAGAAGTTGTCGGCCACCGAAATTGAAATCCTGTCGCCCGTCTCAGATAGACGTTGAAGTATGAATTCAAATTGACCTCATATTTTTCATAGTTTAAAATGAAAGAGCACTGTACCTCAAATTCTATATCTATCCCGAAGGATAAACACAAGACTTGAGGATGAGGCTCGATAAAAAAAACTAAGGAAAGTATGACGTCTGTTTGGTCTACGAAACCTTTGTATTTGCTGACAACTTCCCCTATTTAATATAAAGGATTAAATAGGGTTTATATTAAGCTGGGTTCGGACGTGCTTCTTATAAGGGCAAGCCCCTATAGTTAATTACATCTTAAATGACCAAAGACTCCTAAGAGGACTCTCGATAAAAATCAAGAAATATTATCTTCAAGAAATTTTAAAGGGTAGGGCTCTTCAACAAAATCGGACATATAGGTGTGAAAGGGGATTGGTTCAAATTTGGAACATTTTGTTGTGGAATCCAAAAGAGGAGGAACTAGGGGATGTCATGGATCCAGAGGAGAACCTTGGTGACTTCCCAAGCTATCCTAATGTTTGGCTTCAATTTTGAGGAGAAATATTTAGGTGTTTCATTCTGCTAAGTTTATTAGTTATGGCATACATTCGTGTGAAACGACAACCTAGAAGATGTGAGGATTTAGGTCGTGACAAATGACAACCTCAGAATCTTAAGGCAAGTTAGGGCTTGTATTATATAGCAGGGCTATACAAAGGCCTAAAGATAAGGTGAGGATTTACATTGCATAAGTAAGCAACCTCAAAGACCTATGGTTATGTTGTTTTAAGTCTAAGGAAGGAAGATTGGTTTAGCTGGGGGAAGACAGGTTTTGCTGTTGAAGATGGTCGTGCTGCCCACCATGCTAGCTCCAAGCTCCTTGCCGCGACGAGTTTGAGTTATCTAGTGTGTCAAGTTATAATGTCAAATCAGGTGGCCCTTTGGTTGAACTTCTTTGAATTTTTTTTTAGGGCATATTAAAGTTGATTAGAGCGACACCGGTTAAGATCCTACAGTTCCCTCGTTCCGGCACCACTATTTTCTATTGGATTCACTTAGTTCAAATGAACTTACTAAACTTAACTTAATGAGTTCCATAATTTCATTTAAACTGTGGGATGCCTCGTTAACAACCGTAGGTTACCTCCTCCGAGAGATTCCCGATCATCCGATAGATCTTAATTTAGTTGCAATTGTAGTTTTGTGTGATGTTTGTGATTAAATTTTGAGTTGTTTTATATTTTGAATGTTTTGGCGGTGAATTTTATCTTGGTTGATTTTAATTTTGGTTTTGGTTATGGTTGTGGCTATCCTGATAGTTTTAGTTTTCATGCAGGGTGTCGTCGTTTTTTAGCATGCAAAATTGCAGGTATAAAAGTACAGTATGAAAGTACAAGAAAGACAATGCTGTAAACTGTAAAAGTGTACCTCGTGAGTCATCTCATTCCACCACCTGAAACTTAAAATGCATGTTAAGGCAGTTTATGAAGAGCAAGAAAAGTAGTGTTTTGGTAGTTTTCCTAACTCTATGTTGTATTTTGGTGAGTCCTTAAAAGTGTAACTAAGGATGATTTTGTCAAGCAAAACATATTAAGCTGAGTAGATCTCTGAGGTATCCAACAGATCTATAAAAAGAAGCAGGTCCGTGCTACTCTCTCGCTGCCTTGTCGAAAATCCCGAGTTCTTTTAAACTTGTTATGTTGCTTAATAAGTCATCCTGTAAATACCCTTAATGCTCAGTGAACCCTGATGTCTCAATAAGAATAGGGTAATTATCACTTATCATTTAATTTAAAAATTATGTGGGTGAAGACCCTTAAAGAGGCAAGTTAGTGTAATTTGAACACTTAGCCAAATTTTTAATCCTAATTGGGCTTAGTGGTGTTTCAAGGATGTTTTATTTAATAATGTTTATTTCTCTAATCCTTGTTTAATCAATTTCTGATATAGCGTAAGTCGCCACTATGCCCTTAAGACCTAGGTGAGTGTCTTAATTAGTTTTGAAAAGGGTTAAACCTTAGGTGGTCTTGATTCATAATTTGGATCTTATTTGAAAATCAAGATAGGGGTATCAAATTGAGTAATTATTGACTTCAAAAGTTATACCCCTAAATCCAGCATCATTTAATTTTAATAAACTTCCAAATTTTAATAATTTAGAAATTTATTAATCTTAATAAAGAAAGTGAGATTGGTTTCTACCAGTTAAACCCCTTTTGTTTCAAGCATTAAATAAATTGATTAAGATCAGAGGTTACCCATTCCCCTCCTTGAATTAGGCCTAAATGTTAATTAAGGCAAGATTTCCAAAATTACACATTTGCCCCTAAGGCTCTAACACTTCATAATTTGTCAAATTCAATTCAAATGAATTTGAAATTTTTATCCTACCTCATTCATGGGTCGATTGAGACATCAGAGGAGAAAATGTGATTTTTCAAAATTTAATTTAATTTATATAGTTATTTTCATGCAAAAATAGGATTTTTCAAAAAAAATTTCTAACTTCACCAAGGAAAATTATAATCCCTTGAAATTTTACTAGAGGTAGAACTAGACCAGATAAGTCTTTGGACAAAATTTCATAATTTTTTGAATTCTCGGTGATTTATTAGAATTATTTTAAGTTCTGGGTTATTTAATAAAAATAAAATATTTTTAGACGTGAAAATTAAGTTTTGTCTTTTTGAAAAATCTCTCTAAGGTCAGAGAACCTAGAGGAGCAAATTTTATATTTTTTTTATTTTTCTTTGATTTACTAGAATTCTTTTTAGTGAAAAACTTATTTTTAGCCTTTAAGGATTATTTTTAAGCTTCGAAATTGAATATCTTTATTTAGAAAATCAGAAAAGATATTCGAATTGTTCCTAAGTGATTATGAAGCAATTTAAAACATTTCCATGAGTTTTATTATTTTTGTGATTTTTATGAATTTTTGTTTATTTAAATATTTAGAATAGGCTAAAAATCAAGTTTTTATTTTAAATATCATTTTATTTTTAGAAAATACCCTTGATCACAGAAAACTCAAAAAACTAAGTTTCATAATTTTTTGAGTTTTATTTTTATTTTTAAAAATCATTTTAAGTGTAAAAAGTAGTATTTATCTTTAAAAATCAACTAAAGGTGTCAAATGAACTCAAAATATTTTGAAATTTTTATGATGAGTTCCCTGGATCATAAATCACAGTAGAGATTAAATATCAAGTCATTTAAATGTTTATATTTTCCAAAATAATTTTTTTAGTGATTTAGTATTTGTAAAATTTAAGGATATTTTAAATGACAAACCATGAAATTATTTCTAAAGGCTTCTCTAGTCATGGTGGACCTTCCAAAACTTTCATGGGATATTCTAAGCAATATGCTAATTTCCATGATTATTTTAAAGAAATAATGTGGAATAACTTGGAAAATATGGGTCTCTGTATAGGAATCTCCTCTAACTTTGAAAAAATCAGAGAATAGTTCCCCTGACAGAGGCTACAACATGCCAAAATTCCAAGCCAAGGTGATGTACCAATATGCATGGAGAATCAAATGATTCCAAACACTGTTTAATTAATTAAAAATAAAATATGCATCAAATGGACTTGAAATTTGTTCCACATTGTTCTTCTCTATTCACTGAGCAAGAGGATATTTCTATTTTATTTTTGTGATTTTTCTACATAAAGTTATGAATTTTATAAGTTAAGGGTATTTAAATAAATAAGAAAAAGCCCTATTTATCTATTTAAATAGTGTGTGTTGACTAGATCCTAGGCAGCTCCAAAGGCATGAATGGCGCGCTCTGGTTGGATGCCGCCGTCCACGTAGCTTACTGACTCGACCTGCTGTATATGTCCTGAAGCACTGTCCAGCTCGATCTCCCCTGTCCGTTTGATACACGCTTGAACAACAAATCCCTCTCATCGTCCCCGATAGAATGATCCCGTGCCCGTCCACACTAAAACCTTAATATCTCGGCCTAGGCTCAACCAAATCACTTTGGGTTTGATCCTATGGACTCGTCTAAGTGAGACGAACACATCCATACGGTTAATGTACCATGAAATCAAGCCTAAGTAAATGGAGAATCAAAATGAGCTCCAGAGGAGGAGAAATTTTATACCTTTGCTCTGATAAGCGAGGCTTCAATCAGAGGTGCTCGACATGTTTGTTGGGGTCCAAGGAGGCAAGGGATTGGGTCCCTGGTCTTGGTATAAGGCCTAGGTATGAATTCGACCAAGCTCGATTTCAGGTGTTGGTCTAGAGTTATGGTAGAGGCACTGTGGAAGGGGGATTTGATGGGGCTTTAGCTTCTTTCAATACTATGAAGGTGTGGGTGAAGTTAATTTGTGTTTGATGGACTGTGGAGGTGTATTAGGTTCTGTCCTGGTTTCCGACAAGGTTTCAAGCCCAAAATTGAGCTCCAACAATGGGAATGGGTGAGGGAAAATGGTTGGAATGCACTGAGGGGATCTTAGGGAAGCTCTGTGTGAAGTTTGGAGAGGCCTCTCTAAGGAAATTTCAGCACTTAGTCTAATGGCCATGGAGGTGGACTTTTATAAAAATGGGGTTATGATGGCTATCATGGCCAACTAGGGGGTGTAATGTGGTGCTTAGGTGGAGGGCAGAGGAGCTCCATAGTTTAATTTGGATGAAGTGGCTTCTAGGTTTCATTTGGGTGAGGTTCCATGGGAGTGGCTCTAAATTTTTGGCATTTTTGGCCACTAGGCTGGCCGGCCGGCCAGGGGGAGGTTGCTAGGATCTCAGGGAACCCAGAGGAATCCATCACAACAATTTAATGCAAATGTGCTTTGATTTGGCAAAGATATCTTAAGCATGTGCATTTTTGGAAATAATATCCCTTAATTTTGGGGTCCTTTAGTCCATGGCTTGATTTAGGTGATTTCATGGTGTTTGGACTGGTCACTAGGTCCAACTAATGGTTGTTGTGGAGTCAATTTGGTTGCTTTAGGGTGGTTAGGTCACATTTAGTGCATGGGTCCAAGTTGGTGCAAATGACCAAAACTTGGGATTGGGCTAGGTTAGCCATTTCCATGCATTTAGTGTAGATGATCGTAAGGAACAACTTTGGTGAAGTTTGGAAGTGGTTTTGAGTTCAATTAAAGGGTCAATTTGAGGGAATTTTGAACTTTAATCAATTTGGTCATGTTGGGCTAGGCTTGGGTCTAGCTTGGGTTAGCCTTGGGCTAAGTCCAAATTGATAATTATAAATGGTCAATAAAGATCTCATGAAGAGTTTTGAACATGAATTGGATGCCAATTTGGAGGTTAAGGCAATCAATTGGGTGAAATTCGGGGACTTAGCCAATTTGGGGCTAAATTTAAGAATTTTGGTTTTAGGCCAAAATCAAATGGATTTGAGACTTCACCAAGGTCAATTGATGGTTGATTTTGATATATAGGAATGCTATAAAGATTTTTCAACATTAATTCAGGCCAATTGACAAGGCTATGGGTTCAATTTCGTGAGAGTAGGTCATATGGTAAAAATTGGGGTTTTGATCCAAATCAAATTTGGGTTCAAATCATGGACCATTTGAGCTTGAATTTAGTTTAATTTAATCATCTCAAAAGTGACTTTGAGTTTAGGATTGGAATTGGGGTCAATTGAGCTCAAATTGATGGATATTTGAATTGGATTTGGGGAATTTGGGCCCTCAAAGGCAAATTTGGGGGTTTTTGTTAAAGATGGTCAAATTGGCCAAATTGGGTCATGTGGTAATTGAGAGAAATGAAATTAGGAATATTTTAAATTTATTGGGATTTTCTGGGAATTTTTGGAATTTTGGGTCCAAGAGGGGTATTTTGGTAATTTGGGGGTGTTTTAGGGTAAAAGACCAAGATGGGTATTTTGGTAGAGTTGATGTACCAATCATCACCCATCAGCCATGAACCAATGGAAACCCCATTTTGGGTCCTCTATGTAGTTGTTCTAGCTAAATCATAGCCCTAGGGCTAGTAGGTTTAGGGGACCATCTACATGAGTATCCCAAAAGATCAAGGGATCTAGGCTAGAAATTCAGGGTTTAGGGTTGTGAGTGAATGTGGGTGTAGATGAGTGTAGTGAGTGTAGTGAATGCCTTAGCTCCAGACCAACACCCAGGGTCAACCTTAGGGTCTAACTGTCCTAAGGGTGACTCATCTTGAGTTTCCCCCATAGTGATCCCACCTACTAAATGCTAGAGGTTGAGAGCAATATGTGGAACTTCAAGTTGAGTGGAGAAGAGTTTGGAATTTCTAATGGTGAGGGTTCCATGTCTAGTTTTCTAGGAATAGTCAACA
>NEWO01000085.1:968859-1040535 GCA_003013225.1 Phalaenopsis aphrodite | reverse complement strand
CCTTTTTAAAGAAAGAAATTTAATTTTATTTGTCCTCACTTAGCTATATTTTCTTAAAATTTTAAAATTTAACATGACTTTTGGTATTAGGGGATAACTTTAGATAACTATATTTATGTTTCTAAATATATAATAAAATTATGTAAAAGTTTTCAATAATAAAGGTTTATTTTAGAGAATAAGATATTTGGTATAAGAGAATTAGACTATGTTTTTCTATTTTAAGTATAGAAATTTATATTTTGAAGCATTGAAAATCTTAAAGTTTCATGTAAGAAGAAAAGAATTAAACTTTATGAAATCTTTAAGCTAATATAAATTTGTTAAGTGAAGAAATGTAAAAAGTTTTTAATTTTAAATAGAGGATAGAGAAGTTCAAAATCATTAAAGGCTATCCACATATAGTAATCCTCACATAAAAAAAGAGAAAGAAAAAGGATTGAAAAAGATCCTGAAAAGGAAAGAAAAGAAAAGAGATTGAAAATGCTCCTGGAAGAAAAGAAAAGAAAAGATAATATGTGGAGAAGCTTGAAGAGATGCCTATCAAAAATTGGCTTCACTTGAATCAACTTAAAGAAGAAGGCTTAACTACATTTTCTAAACTTATATTTGATTATTAACTTATTTAACAGTAAATTTTCATGAAGTTCTTTTTCATATGAATACTCTAAGTGGCTTTAATATGACAATTTGTAATTTTTCTTGAAAAGAATAGAGAATCAGAAATCTTAGACTTGATTGCTGGATATTCTTATAGCTTTGGTATTAAGTGGAGTTGTTTTGAATTTTTCTTAAGTTTTGCTATTGTATTTAGTGGACTAAAATATGTAAATCTAGAAGTTAAATTCTTTACCATAAGCCATATTTTTAGTAGTAATGGAGTTACTTGAGGACAAGTAACATGTAAGTTGGGGGATTTTGATACACCAAAAATATATGCATTTTTAGACCCATATTTTATACATATTTTTTGTGATATTTCACTTTAATGGAAGATATTTTTAATCTTTTCTTGCAGGTTGTTGAATTTTAGGACTTGGCAAAAAGGAAGCAAAAAGATTGAAATTTGGAGTCAAAATAGAGAAGTTGAAAATTTGTTTAGCGTCAATGACGCCAGACTGGGAGCCGACGGTGTTGCTTGACAAAGAGCAGCCAGTGTCGGTTCAGACCCTAGAAGATTCAACGATTTTGGATGCTTTTTGAAGAGTTTGGATGCACCTATTGGAGAATCAACTTTAGGCTCTATTTGGGGCCAAAATTGATCAGAAAATTAGCTTCTTTTTCTTCATTCCTTGCCTCAAATCATTCTCTTACATACCATACACTTTTCCATCTTAATTCCACCACCATTTTGGAGTTTATTAGTGATTTTTATTTAAGAATTTCGAGTTTTTGTGTTGACATTAAGTGTGAATATTTCTCTAAGAGTGTTGGAGAAAGAGAAAAGTGAGAGATTTATTCTTTCTACATTTACTAATAATAGCTACAAGGGATTGACTTTCAAAAAGAGTTTCAGATAAGTGTTGTTTGTTTGTTTTTTTTAGTGTTGTATGAACTTTCTTTTATATATGAAATTTTTGTTTTATTGTATCTTTCTCATGAAGTCTGAGTAGTTTCCTTTATCTTTCTCCCTACTCTGAGATATGGTGAAATGAAGATATAATATGGATGTGCCAATGTTAAAATATAAAATAAATTGTGATGATTTTTCAACTCCGAACTTAATTTACTTTTCGATTTAGCCAATTGAATTGTTAAAATTTGTTGTGAAACATATGATCCGGGAAATGAAGTATGAGTTTTACAACAGAGTGAGGATCACATTTGATTCCATGAAGGAGAATTTCTTTCATGGAATTAAGTTAAAATAAATATGGGAAATATACATTGTTAGGTGTGGAATTGGAGATTTTTGGGTGACATACTAAAATCCCAAATTTGGTCTTAGTGTTTAAGAACTAAAGCGAGAGTTAGACTTCATGTGAAGGGAAGTGGGAGCTTTAGAGTGGGAGCCAGTATCCTCCTAGCTTAGCCATAAATTTAGGGACCGAACCTGGGATTAGCCAATGATTTTCTAAACTCTGTATCAGAGTAGAGATCTAAAACTACTTCTATTTGGCATAATAAATATTAAAACCATTTATCTCATCTCATTTCACCAAAATCTCATTGTAGTGAGAAATATGCATTTTCATATAAGAAATCGTCATTACATAAACATAATTTAATAGTTTAGTGGCTACTGTTTAAACTTTGCATTTCAGTTTTGCTCGTAGTTAAATAATTTAGTTCTGATAATATCTCAACATTTGAAATTTGTGACAGTAATTTAATTTTGCTTTCTGTGAGTTTCTTAGTTAATTTATCATTTCAAATTTAGACCTTCCCCGTGGGATCGATATTTGGGGCTTAAATAGAAAGTCCTTTATTACTTGATAACAATATGTATACTTGCATAGAATCCCAACATTAATTGCTTAAATTTTTTATTTATAAAAGATTGCATCAAGATTTTGGCACCTTTGCATAGCGGAGTCAACTTTATATATTTTGCACAACTATATTCTAGGGATCAATAGTTCTAAAGACCGGCTAGGCAGGGAAGATACCAGCTAGGGGCTAACATATCGTATAAGAACCTAAAACAATAAACCAAGTTGAGGACTTTAGCCTCTCACTCTAAGGTCCTCTAACTCTACACCCTTCAAAGATTATTTCCCTATTTATTTGCACTAAATCATTTGAAATACTTTCTCATTCATATAACCTCAGGTGATTCTTTCCAGTTTTTGACTGACACAATACCATCTCGGTTTTTACATGTTCTCACAACAAATTTTAACATCGAGATGGGATATATCAAGAAGTAAATGAATTACTTGGAATTAAATCATCATAACTTCTTCCAACATTAAGATCAAAAAATTCCATCCAACACTTTAATTATTTGTCATTTTAAGGAGAAAGATAAAGAAAACTACTCAAAATCCATGGAGAAAAAAAAAACCACACTTTAGTTTAGAAGTTGAAATCATTGTCAAACCAACAAGATGTTTCGATTAAAACCAAAAGTAGTTTGAAAACAAAAATAAAAACTTATCTCAAATCTTCCACCACACAGTTAAAGTTCCTTTGAATCTCTTCTCTATAACAACAATCATAGCTCTCATAATAAAACTAAAAACAAAAGGAAAAAGTTAATCTGTGGTGCTTAAAAAATCTCTCTAAAAGTTTCTCCATGAACAACTTCAAGAACTTCTCAGGAATCCCTCTTTTTTCTCTTAACTTCATTTTTTTAAAATTTTTTAACAGGTGCTTTGATATTTCTTCAAAATATGTCCTGATTCGATGTATTTTCTAAGGGATGCCTCCTTTCACAACTCTTTTAACCATATTTTCATTTTTAGTGGTCATAACCACCCTATTTAGCTAATAGGTCCATCAAATGTCCCTTCAAAATTTGTCAAAATGAATTAACACATCAAATAACTGTCTCTGGCATTTAAGCATGGGGCCTCTAGCGCTTAGGAGTGGCCTACTCTATTTCACTGACGCTTAAGCGCCAGATCTAGCGCTTAGGTGCCAAAATACTTTTGCACTATTTTTGTACTTTTGCTCCAAATTTGATCCTTTTTCACTCTTTTTAGATTTTTTCACCTTTTTACTTGTACCTAAAAGAAAAACACACAAATACCTTTCATTAAAGCGCAACAACTAAAAAATAGGCATAAAATTGTATCTAAAAATACTATATATTTTAGATCAGTGCGTTGCAAGAAAATCTACTAGAATCTGCCCCTTGATAGTGCAGAAGGGAACAAAAGTTATATCAAATTGCAATAAAATCATTGACTAGCTTGCTAGACGTCCGAAAAGTGTTGGTCGGGTCATCAAATATTGCAACAGATTAAATTTTGAAATTAAGGTAATTTTTTGAGAGAGCATGTAATGCCTAAGCATCTGGGCAGTAAAAATCAAAGTTAGATAATGCTTCTTAATAGGCAGATACTTTACCTCCATTGGTATTAGACAGTGACTAGTGTATTATAGCGCATTTTCCTTACCCTCGCATTGACCTGAGTCAATAGGGCTCCGAGAGAGTCGTCTAAGGTCACTGTATAAAGTATCAACTGTTTTATCGGGATAGGGACTGTCAAATTAGAAGGTGTCATAAAGTATCGTTTGATGTGCTCAAAGGCCCACTGGAATTTATCTTCCCAAATGAATTTAACATCCTTTTTAATTAATGTCGAGAAGGTTCGACACCTACCTGAGAGATTAGAAATAAAGTGCATCATATATGCCAACTTTCCTTGGAAGGAACGTAGTTGTTTGAAGGTTTTGGAAGGTGGCATTTCCAAGCTTGTTTTAATTTTATCTGGGTCAATCTCGACTTCTTAATGAAGGACAATGAATCCTAGAAATTTCCTGGAGGTGACGTCGAAGGTTCACTTTAAGGAATTCATCTTGAGATTACATTGTCGTAATCGTTCAAACACGATCCTCAAATCGTACAAATGGTCAATTTTCCATTTACTCTTAATTAACAAATCATCCACGTAACACTCCACTTACTTATGAATGAGGTCGTCAAATATTTTCATCATAGCTCGTTGTTATGTTGCTCCAACATTCTTCAACCCAAATGACATCACTGTGTAGCATGAGATCCTAATCGGTGTCCTGAAATCTGTAAGTGCTACATCTTCTAGAGCCATCTTAATTTGGTTATATCCTGATGATCCATCCATGAGGGAAAATCTCATGTGTCGAAGCAATGTACACAATCATTTCTTGTATCGGCAACAAAAATTTATCTTTTTGAAATGCTTTGTTTAGATCTTTGAAGTTGACACTAACACAAATCTGTCCATTTTTCTTCTTAACTGGCACAATGTTAGCTAACCACGTGAGGCATTGCTCTTCTCACACAAAGTTAGCTTATATTAATTTCTTCACCTCGATGATGACTTGCTGCTCTATCTTAAGGTGCATTCTTTTAGGAGCTTGATTTGCAGGGTCATATTTTTGTTCACTTCGAGCCTATGAACTGCAACTTCTGGGGATAATCCCAACATTTCATCATAACTCCATGAGAAGTAATCTTTAAATTCTGACAATAATTTTATCAATTCTGAAGATTTTTCATTGCTGAGTAAAAAACTTATAAATGTAGGTCGGGTTTTTTCTTCCGTTTCGAGGTTAAGTTCCTTCAATTCATCAACAGTTGATTTGATTTCCTCCTCAAATTCTGGTGGGGAATCTTCTATTAAGTGATCTTGAGAGTCATCCTCTACATCGAGGAAATCCTCTTTCAACCCAATAGTAATGACCATACAAAACTTTGAATCATCAACTGATCCTACAGTACCAATTCTGAGACCTTCTTTCGAGTTAGGAGTTCGACTCTTAACATTCCATAATTTTTCAAAGAGTTGTAACTTATCTTTTGGTATTTTCTTTGGCACACATCCCTGTTAAATTAACTTTTATACACAAGGAGAAAAGTAACCGAAAGATAATTCTATTAATTCATTAGGATTTTCATCCAATATTATATGATTTTTAAGATTAGCAAAAGTAGAAGTATTGTAAAATTTGATCAGATTTGAACCATTGCTACAGACTTCCTTGACCTTTAAACTCTTGACCTTTTGAGGGACAATCAGAGTAATGGTCATGACATTCACATTGTAGTTCATCCGATCATACATTGACTCATATTCACTTTTCTTCAAATCTTCCAAAGAGATTTCATAATGTGGCTTCTTCAGTTTCATTATCATCATTTCCTCCTCAGAGTTCTGTTCATCATCAATGTTGATGCTCGGCTTACTCCATCCAGTAATCGTATTGGCGTTTCTTCATCCACAACCCCTACCTCGACCTCGAGTGCGAGAACTAAAAAACCCCCACCAACTCATTATAGAAGAATGGTGGAAGATCACTGAAGCAGGGTTGAATGGCTTTGCCCTTAGGATCCTTTTGAATCTTCAGTTTTAATTGTCACCACCACTTGAGAGAAGGTAGTTTTCCTTGTAGGCACGTAGTAGGCAGCATCTTCATGAATGTCAATTTCTTGAATTGAAAATTGTTGTAAATCTCCCTTGATGCAATGTTCTTGTCCTTCTTTGAAATCTTTGATGCGCTAATGTAGGGAAGATGAAACCATGTTGTGCTCATGAATCCATGGTCGACCAACTAGAGCATTGAAAGAGGTCTTGGCGTTGATGATATGGAATTTAGCAGTTGTTACTAATTCTCTAACTTTCATAAGCAGTGTAATCGATCCATGGGCACTTTCTCCCTTTTTGATTAAATCCTCTTAACATCATTTTATCGGTTGTAAGCTCTTGAGCTTCAATATCTAAATATGCCAATGTACATAGACTAATTAGGTTGAGTGATGCACCAGGATATACAAAAACTCTAAACAATAAAAATTTACTGATATTAACAGAGATGCAGAGCTGTCGGTTGTGGTCAGTAGTACCGAGCACAAGTCTTCATCTATAAAACTTATCCCAGGCTGTTTCTTTAATGAACAAACTTCATCCGAGGATGTGCTAGCAAACTGAGCTAAGAAAATCTCTGGGACTAGCAAGACTATTACCAGAGACTTTTTTATCTCCTTTGACAGGATTAGAGTATCTTAAATGCTTAGTTTGCCCAGCAACCTCCTAAGATGAGCTAGCACGTTATAATCTACTTTAAATAATCCTCCAATCTTCACTTTCTTATTTGGTCCTTCCACCAATGAAGGTGAGGTAGCTCTTCTTGAGTGACTTTATGTTTTCCTTCATCTACTGGAGCTGACCTAGAGGGTAACACTTTCCCACTCCTTAGATTTATTTTGGTGATTTCTTCTTCCTGAGATGTTGCGGGAAAAATTTCTAGTGTCTCTTCTTCTTTGTGGAGAAATCCAAGTTTATAGCGATTGGTGCATCGTGGAACTCGAGGAATGGCTCCTCACTCCTGGTGCTATCGTAATCGGTCTTGTCAATGTCTTCATCATTCTCGTTAATGGGTTCCTCAGACTCAAGTACTATTTGAGGATTGGTTTGAGAATCGAGATTGGGGTTAGATTGCACAAAGTCAGTTACATTATCATTAAAAATAGTTAAAACATAGCCGAAATCATAATCAATATATTCATAGTACCCCGGTGGGGCAAAAAGATGATCATACATGGTCAGGGATTCGAGCATTTTCTTGCCCAAATCTGAGACGACCAATCTAACAAAGGAATCCCTTATCCTACCCCCCGCGTTATCGGTCTTCACGATGTCATTCTTTTCTTTCTCTTCTGTTTGTGGTGATTTCTCTGGCAAAATCTCCATCTTTGGCTAAATAAGTTGTAAACTCTGGACGGCTGCCTGAGCTGAATTACATCAACAGACATTTCTTCAGAAATCTGCGCTTTAGTAGCCCTCTAGACCTTTCGGCTGCGGTTTCTTCTTTGTGACCAAGTTAATAGCACAATTTTCGAACTTGATCCAATTTCAAACATTGATGGTAGAACAGAGAATCCTTTGGTTATATCTTTAATGATCATGAACTCTTTTCCCTTAGCACAAACGGGAACAACAGACTTGGCAATTGTCGTGGTGGAAGTGGTCTTTACCTTCTTGTAAGAAGAGTTCAGACTGAACTAAGCTGATGACTTCTGAACTTTCAGAGCAGTAACTTTCATAATGACAAAGAGAGCCTTTCCGAGCATCACTTCAAGTTCATCGAATCGGGCTCAAAAATTGATGGTAGGGGCGTTATTGCTGGCATCGTGACTTTTCAGCAGGTTACACAAGAATGTGAGCATAGGGAACGTCATTGCAGTAGCTTCGAAAAGAACGCTTTGGGTTAGTTATTTGGCAAATACCTTGTAATTCTAGTGTGAGCACTAAATATTAAAAAAGGTCGATCTGTAGAGTGGGCAAGTCTTTATTTTAATTTTAGTTTGTTAAAAATATTTCAAAATTTTGTTAAAGTAACTTTGAAAATAGGAGAATTTAATTAATTATATAAGGAAGGTTCAACGAGCAAGAACAACATGACACAGTTCGATTTAGTTTGCAAAATAGCTAACCAAACCCAAAAGGATATAAAGAGGAAAGCGAAATTTAGGACCCAGTGTGGGACCAACTTCATAATGCATATCACCCAAGAAAAACTAGTTCATTAACACACTTATTGGGGGTCCAACCCCACACAAAGACAAAAGTCCTAATGAACTCGTGAACCTCTCTGTTCAAAGGTGGATGAACAGACGATCTTGATGTCTGAAAGAGTTGATCGTACTTACCCAAGAAAGAAATGGGTGACATGGACACATTACCAATATATGAAGAGAATAATCCCTAATTTAAATGGAGAAAGAAACTAATCTCTGACGTAGTCTCCAGAAGCTGTCGACACAATTTTAGGTGAGTCTTGTGGAAGTTTTCTGTCACCGGAATGGAATCACATCACCTACTTTGGAGGGACACTTTAATTTACACACACACACACACACAGATATATATATATATATATATATAATTTTTAAAAATATAAAATCAAACTGATCTCATATCTTTCATAGTTTAAATGAAAGATCACTACACCTCAAACTATGTACATATCTCGAAAGATAAACACATTACTTGATAGTGAGGCTCAATCAAATAAAATAAGAAATGTATGACATTTGTTTGTTATGCTAATGCAACAAAAATATATGCATTTTTAGACCTATATTTTATACTCATTTTTGATGATATTGCGCTTTAAAGAAATGTATTTCTCATGTTTTATTGCAAATTGATAATTTTTAGCACTTGAAGAAAAAATGAAGCAAAAAGGATGGAATTTAGACTCAAAATGGTGTTTTGGAAGAAAAACTCAACTTCGACGATGCCAATAAGGACTCTGACAATGCCAGCATGAAGGAAGAGTCCAGAACAACAGTGCATTAATGAAGCCATTTGACAAATAGCACATAAATTAATTCGGACCACGGGAGCCGACATCACCAATGTTGGTGTTGGGCAAATTTCTAGAAGATTTGATGAACTTGGATGCTTTTTGATGTATTATTGGATACATCTCTTGGAAAATCAACATTGTGCTTTAGTTAGAGCGAAAATTGAATTGGGGGGCGTGTCAGTGAGTCTTCTTGAGTGTTTCATTGTGTTTATTATTTAGTGTGGTGAGTCTAAGTGTGATTTCTTCTAAGAGTTGTTAGAGAGGGGGAAAAGTGAGAGGTTTCTTCTTCCTTACATCTTTGAAGAGAGAATCAAGAGTCTTGTAAAGAGAGAAAGAGTCCAAGAGAGACTACAAGGGATTTTCTTTGAGTAAGAGTTAAAGATAACTAGTGTTTATTTATTATTGTCGTATAAAATTTCTTTTCTTTATGAAATTCATGTTTTTTTGTATCTTCCTCATTAGGTCTGAGTAGTTTTCTTTGCCTTTCTCTCTACTCTGAGATATGATGAAATGAAGAGATAATTTGGATGTAACAATTTTAAAATATAAAATAAACTGTGATGATTTTTAACTTCGTTCTTAATTTTCTCTTCGATTTGGTCAATTAAAATGTTAACATCTGTTGTGAAAAATACTATCCGGGAAATGGAGTATGAGTTTTACAACAAAGTGAGTATGACATTCGATTCCATGAAGGAGCGTTGGAATTAGGTGCAAATAAATAGGGAAATATATATTACTGGGTGAAGAATTGGAGATTCTAGGGTGACAAACTAAAATCCCCATTTTGGTCTTAGTGTTTAAGAACTAAAACTAGCATTAGCCTTCAGAGGAAGGGAAGTGGGAGCTCTAGAGTGTGAACTAGTATTTTCTTAGCCAAACCATGGATTTAGAGAGAAAACTTGAGATTAACTAATGATTCTTTATAACACTTGACAAAGGGTAGAAAATTTAAATTTCTCCTTTTTAGCACAATACAAATTCAAACCATTTATCTCTCTCATTTAACTAAAAATTCATTGTAGTGGGAAAAATGCTTTATCATATTAGATAACTTCATCACAAAAACATGGTTTGGTAGTTATTATTTAGTCTTGCTTTACGGTTTTACTAGTAGTTGATAATTTAGTTCTGATAGCACCTTAAATTTTGAAAATTAGTGTAGTAGATTTTATTTGTTGTTGTGACTTTCCTAATTTAACTTTTCATTTCAAATTTAAACCTTCCTCATGGGATCTATATTTGGGGCTTAATAAAATATTATTGTATTACTTGATAACTATACATATACTTATGTAGAATCCCAACATAAATTGATTCAATTTTTTTTTCATAAAATAACAAACCAAGTTTTTGGCATCAATGGAAAGAGGAGTCAACTTTATTAATTTTACAAAATTATAATTTTAGGGATCATCTGTGAAACCAATTTTTATGATAAGCCAAGAAGTTCTCCTATTTAATATGAAAAATTAAATAGAATTTATATTAAGCTGGGTTCTTGAAAGTTTTCTATAAAGGCAAGCCCTTATAGTTAATTACATCTCAGATAACTAAAGTCACCTAAGAAAACTCTCGAGAAAATTAGCAGATATGGTCTTCAAAAATTTCAATGGAATATGACTTTTCAAAAAGGTCGGACAAAGAGGTGTGAAAGGGGAATGACTCAAATTTTGAACATTTTATTTTTGGAATCCAAAGGAAGAAGAACTAGGTGATGACACAGACCCTTAGCAGAACCTCAGTGACATCCCAATATATCATATGATTTGGGTTTAATTTAGAGGAGAAATGTTTAAATTTTTCATCCTGCCAATTTTATGAATTAGGGCTTACATTCGTGTGAAACGATCACACAAATAGCCTACAAGATATGAGGATTTAGATTATGATGAACGACAACCTTGGAGTCCTAAAATGAGTTAAGGGTTATATTATTTAGTAGAGCCATACAGAAGCCTAAAGGGAAGTTGAGGATTTATGTCTCGAAGTCCTATGGTTTGTTGTTTAATTCTACGGAATGGTTTAGGTGGTATAGACATGTTTCACTGTTGAAGATGGTCATGCTGCCCATAATACTAGCTTCAAGCTCCTTGTCGTAGCATGTTTAAGTTTTCTAATGTGTCAAGTCCTGATGTCAAATCAAAGGTTTCCTAAGTTCATGGTTATTTAAATATTACGGGGGATGTTAAAGTTGATTAGAGCGACACCGGTTAGGATCCCATGGTTCCCTCGTTCCGACACCACTATTTTTCATTGGACTCACTTAGTCCAAATGTATTTATTAAACTCAACTTAATGAGTTCCATACTTTCATTTAGACTGTGAAAAATCTTGTTAGCAACCGTAAGTTACGTCCTCCGATGGATTTTTGATTTTCTGATAGAGATGTCTTAATTTAGTTACAATTTTTTTTTTGTTTTGTTTGTGATTAAATTTTGACTATTGTGGCGGTGAATTTTTTTTGTTTAATTTTTAGTTTTGCTTTTAACATGTAAGATGACCTTAAGCATGCAAGCAAGAAACAAAAGGTACAAAAAAGTAAATGCAATAATTTAAAAGTGTACCTTCTGATTCTTCCCTCTCCCCCACCTGAAAGGTTAGTTTTGCAATATGTATATAATTTTGCAAGGAATTCAAATTGCAAGAGAAGATGAAGGTATAGCTACTAAACCCAAATTTATGATTTTATTGAGTCTCAAAAGATCTTAGTAGATGTTTTTAGAACAAAATATAGTATGTTCAATTTGCCCTTCAAAATATTCAAGAGATTTTAAAGTGCTCGGAGACCGTGAGTCATTTTGAAGATTTCTTGAAATAATTCGAGTTTGTTTTTGAATTATCATATTGTTTTACTAATCATCTAAGGTTAAGCTATGGTTATCCCATATCTCAAGGAAACTTAATTTTTTATGTATCTAAAGGCTAGGACACTCAATTAATCAACTGATATTTCATTTAAGAGTTATGTGGGTGGTGCCCATAAGGTAGATCTGAGTCATTAATGGTTTTGGTACCCACAGTTAAAATTGGGCTTGTAGTGTAAAATGTGTTAATCATCAATCATGTTACCTTCTAAATCCAATTAAATGAGTTTAAATGTCAAGCCCAGGTTGCTACCAAGCCCTGCACAATCAGAATAGGTGAAATGGTAACTAGCAAAATTTAGATTTAAATGACATGCATTCTCATTGAAAGGTCACATTGTCATCTATTATGAGAATAAAATTAATGAATTATTATCTTCCTAACTTGAACCCATCACTTGAGAATAGCTTAATTTTGATTAACTTCCAAGTCAAGATAATTAAGGAAATTACAATTTTGTTATTATTATAGAAAAGGTGGCAAGTGAGTTCCTACCTTTTAGTCCCATTGTATTTCAATCACCCCAACATGTTCATTAGGATCAAAATCACCCATTTTCCCTTTATTAATCTTAAATTTTAATTAAGGCACCAAAATCTAAAGTTACCCTTTTTCCTTTGGGGCTCTTCACTCATAACTCATTAATCAAAATTCAAATGACTTTGAGAATTTTTAGAGTGACCCATCCATGGATCAATTAAAATATCAAAGGACAAAATGTTGATCTTCAAAATTTATTTTAATTTAAATAATTATTTAAATTTAGAAAGTAGTATTTTCAAAGATGACTTACTTAACTATCTTAAATAAAGTTTTTATTCATGAGAAAAGTATTAGAGGTCCCCTTAGGACAATAAAACATTTAGACAAAATTTCATGATTTTATTTTGAATCAAATATTTAATTTAATTATTTATTGATTTTTATGATTTAATTTGAATGGAAAATATGTTTTATTTAAAAAAATTATTTTTTATATTTTTGTTAAACCACTTTGAGTCCAAAGAACTCAGAGAAATAAATTTTCTGTTTTTATGATTTTAGATTTATTTATTATAATTACTTTAATGAGAAAAATAGGAAAGTGCATTTTAAACCTTTAGAAATTTATTTTTAATTTAGAAAAATTAGGAAAAATAATTTTAATGTGTCCCAAGTTATCAAAGAACCATTAGGAAAATTTTGAAATGTTTTTGTATTTTTTAAATTTTTAACAATTTTTATTTATTTTTAATTCAAAATATAAGCCAATAATCAAGTTTTTATCAAAAATTACTTTAATTTTTCCTAAGTGCTCCTGATCACAAGATACTCAGAAAATCAGTTTTCATAATTTTCTTAAGTGTATTTAAATTAATATATATATTTTTGTACAAAAATACAATATTTCTTTAAAAATCAACAATTGTGCTTAAAGAGAATCAACTAATTTTTTAATTCTTATAGTAAGTTAACATGATTTTTATGTATAGTGTGGAATTAATTTTATCTATTTTTTTATTAGTATTTAATTTACATAATTTAAAGCAAGATATCTGCATTTAATTAACTATATAAATGTACAAAACATTCAAATCATCATGGCATTTTTCTTAAGCTTCTCTGACCATAGGAAGCCTACTAAAATTAATCCCATAATTTTTCAAGTGGTATTTTAATTTATCTAATTGAAATAAGGCAAATTAGCCATCCTAGCTTGAAAATTAAGGTTAGAAGTATAGAGATTCCCTCTGACTTTGGAAAAAATCAGAGAACATCCCCTCTATCGAGAGAAACAAACCATCAAAATTTCAAGTTATTTGAGCAATATTTGACATAATGAATTAAAAAAATCTAGGGAGTATTTAATTCATATAAAATTAGAGATTCAATAGATAATTATTATTTTTCGTCTAGACTATTCTCCTTAGTTCACTTAGTAAGAGGGTATTTTTATTTTATTATTTTGATTTTTCTAAAGAAAGATATGGATTTTTGAAGTTCAAGTATTTACATTATTCAAAAAATCCATATTTTTCAACTTAAACACGTGGCGCCACCTCATCCTCATCTGTGTTGAACTTCACACACGGCCCTCAACTATTCGATGTCGCCAGCCAACTCAGCTGCCACGCAGCTCGCCTTTTCGTTCCAAGCGTTCGTCCGACTTGATCTCCTTTGTCCATTGAGTATATGTGTGATCAGATGGCTCTCCTTCATCGTCCCGAAGTGTACAAGTCCGAGAATCGTTCACACTAAAACCTTAATATCTTAAACTAGACTTCATCATGGGCACCAATGGCGCCAATGTCGGTGTTGGGCGAATTTCTAGAAGATTCGATGAATTTGGATGCTTTTTGAAGAGTTATTGGATACACCTCTTGGAAAACTGACATTATGCTTTATTTAGACTGAAAATTTAATGGGGGGACTAGTGTGTCTTTGAGTTTTCTTGAGTGTTCCATTGTGTGTATTGTTTAGTGTAGTGAGTCTAATTGTGATTTCTCTGAAGGGTCTTTAGAGAGAGGGAGAAGAGAAAGATTTATTCTTTTTTACATCTTTGAAGAGAGGATCAAAAGTCTTGTAAAGTCTTGTATTACTTGATAACGATACGTATACTTGCATAGAATTCTAACATAAATTGCTACAATTTCTTATTAATAAAATAATAAACTAAGTTTTTGACATCGTTGCAAAGCGGAGTCAACTTTATTAATTTTACTCAACTATAATTTTGAGGATGCAGTTTTTGGCACTATTGTCGGGGAAGGTAAAGTTAAATTTAATAGATTTGTTAGATTAGGAAATTTAGCAATAATAATAAAATTAAAAAATCAAAAATCATAAAAAAAAATATATATTTAAATAATTTTTAAAAGGTAAAAGTTCTTTTAAGAAATTTTTCTTTGCTTATTATATTTGTTCATGCGAGTACTAGATTTAAAGGTTTAGTACCTTGCGATTCAGAATTAGAACACACTATAGGAATAATTAGAAAATAAAAAAAATAAATTAGAAATTTGAATGAAATGGTGAATAACTTAGATAATCAAATAAATGAAATCAACAAAGACCTTTAAAAAATTATGTTAATCCTACAACAAATGAATTTCACTTGACTATTCAAAATCCTGATGTTGTTACTAATTCATTTGAGCTTAAACCTATTATTATCCAAATGGTAAAAAATAATTAGTTTGGAGGAACACCTATTGAAAATCCTAACTTACATCTTGCTAGTTTTCTTAAAATATGTGCTACTTTTAAATATGATGGAGTGCCTAGCGATGTTATCAAGCTTAGACTTTTTTTCTTTTTCATTAAGGCACAAAGATAAAGCGTGGTTAATTTCATTAGCACTTGGATCTATCAGAACGAGGGGAGAACTATCACAAAAATTTTTCGTTAAATATTTTCCACCCTAAAAAATGGCTAAGGTTAGAAACGATATTACATCTTTTTGTCAGTTTGAAGGGAAATTGATATATGAAACTTGGGAAAGATTTAAAGATCTCCTTAGGAGATGTCCACACCACACTTTACCAAATTGGTTAATAACTCAAGCTTTTTTACAATAGATTAGTAGGATTACTTAGATCTATTATAGATAGTGTTGCAGGTGGATCATTACTGTCAAAATCTTTTGATGAAGCATATTCTTTAATAGAGGAAATGACCACTAATAATTTTCAATGGCCCTCTGAATGGGTAAACCCAAAGAGAGTAGCTGGTATTTATGATTCTGATGCAATGTCTATTTTAGCATCTCAAATTGTTGTTATATTAAAAAATATTGATCAAATTGGAGTGAACTATTCTCAAATACCACTAGTGTTAGAGGAAAATTCACAAGAATAGATAATTGATACTCAATTATGTTATGAAACTATAAATGTTATAAATAATATAAATAATAATCCCTATTTTGATGATTATAATCCTAGATGGAAAAATCACCCTAATTTTAGTTGGAATAATTACAATAATTCGTTGAACCCCTCAGAAAAATCAAATAACCAAGGGAATCCTAACTATATACCTTATTATCCTCCTGGATTTAACAATAACTTACAAGTTAAGGAGTAGAAGTTGACTATGGAAGAAGTAATGTTGAACATGAGAAATTAAATGCAAAATCAAGGGGGCTGCAAAAATTGAAAATCAATTAGGACATATTGCTACTGCACTTAGTGATAGATCTTTAAAAATTCCTTTTAATACTATTGAAGTTAATCCAAAAGATCATAATAAGGAGCAAATTAAAGCTATTCAATTACAAAGTGGAAACAAGAATCCAAAGAGAAACCGAAGTTGACAAGGAGATGGTAGAAATTAAAAGTGACATTGATGAAAATAAACCAAACTAAATTTCTATAGAAAAACTGCCACCTTCATTTCCTCAACGATTGAAGCAGAAGAACAAAGATAAATAATTTACAAAATTTTTGGAAATTCTTAAAAACTAACGATAAATATTCCTTTCATTGAGGCTTTGAAACAAATGCCAAGTTATGTGAAATTTATGAAAGATATATTAAACAAGAAAAGGAAGTTTGTAGATCACAAGACTGTTGCACTTAGTGAAGAGCATAGTGCAATTATTCAGAAAAAGTTTCCTTAAAAGTTAAAAGATCCTGGTAGTTTTACTATACCTTGTGCTTTTAGTGAAATTTTTTTTGGAAAAGCCTTATGTAATCTAGGAGCTAGTATTAAGCTCATGCCTCTATCAATTTTTAAACGTTTAGCCTTACGAGAGATTTCCCCTACTACTATAACTCTTTAATTAAATGATCGATCAATAACTTATCCTAAAGGAGTTATAGAAGATGTATTAGTGAAAGTAGATAAATTTATTTTTACTATAGAATTTATTGTATTAGATATGGAGGAAGATAAATAGATTCCTATTATTTTGGGGACACTATTTCTAGCAATAGGGAGAGTTGTGATAGATGTGCAAAAAGGAGAATTAATAATTAGAGTCAGTGATCAAGAAAAAACATTTAATATAACTAAAGCTATGAAATATCCTGTGATAGAAAATGATAAGGAATGTTTTAAAATGGAAGTTACTGATAATCTAAGTAATGAGTGATTTAAGGGAATGTTTGAAGAAAAAATAAGGCAAGATGAGAATTTTGAGAATGAGAATGAAATAAACAAAGAAAATTTAGATTATGCTCATAAAAAATTTGAAATTTTAGACCTTTTGGAAAATGATAATAAAAATATTATTCCTTCAAGTATTAAACCACTTGAACTTGAACAGAAAGTATTACCTACCCAATTAAAATATGTGTTTTTAGGAGATTCATCTAAATTGCCTGTTATTATATCTTCTAATTTAATTGAAATTCAAAAACAAAAATTAGTAGAAATGTTGAAAAGATATAAGAAGGCATTTGGATGTATTTTAGCATATATTAAAGGAATTGGTCCTTCAATTTGTATGCTCATAATTTTGTTGGATGAACAATACGAACTTAAAGCTGGTCCTCAGAGGAGATTAAACCTGGTAATGAAAGAAGTTGTTAAAAAAATAAATCTTAAAAAGGTTATATGCTTGAATTATATATCCTATTTTAGATAGTGGTTGGGTAAGTCCAATCCACTGTGTTCCAAAGAAAGGAGGAGTGATAGTTGAAATAAATGAGAAAAATGAATTAATTCCAATAAGACAAGTTACTGGTTGGTGAATTTGTATAGACAACAGGAAATTAAACATGACCACCAAGAAAGATCATTATCCTTTACCATTTCTAGACCAAATGTTAGATAGATTGGCTGAAAAAAAATATTACCGCTTTCTAGATGATTATACCGGGTATCATCAAATTTTGATTGCTCCTGAGGATTAATATAAAACAATATTTACAAGCCCTTATGGAACATTTGCTTTTCGAAGAATGCCTTTTGGACTATGTAACACACCAACAACATTTCAAAGATGTATGATATAAATTTTTTGTAATTTTATTGAACATGTAATGGAAGTATTTATGGATGAATTTCATGTATCTGGAACTTCTTTTGAATTATGTTTAAATAACTTAAAAAAAGTTCTAGAACTATGTGAAAAAATCAACTTAGTATTAAATTGGGAAAAATGTCAATTTATGATTGTTGGAGGAATTGTACTTGAGCATAAAATTTTTGAAAATGACATGGTAGTAGATCCAACTAAAATTCAAGTTATTGTGAAATTACCACCTCCTACTATGATTAGAGGGGTAAGAAGTTTTCTAGGACATGTTGGTTTCTACAGGCGTCATATAAATTTTTTTCAAAAATTACTATGTCATTATGCCAACGTTTATAAAAGGTTACGAAATTTAATTTTAATTAGGAATGCATAAAAGCATTTGAACTATTGAAAGAAAATTTAATCACTGCTTCTATAATAGTTCCACCTGATTGGGAGAAACCTTTTAAAATATTGTGTGATGCTAGTGATCATGTTATTAGAGCTATTTTAGGACAAAGGTATAATAAAGTTTTCAAACTAATATATTATGGTAGTAAAACTCTAAATGATAGTTAAATTAATTGCATCACCACAGAAAGAAAGTTAATAGCTATTGTCTATGACTTTGATAAGTTTAGACATTACTTAATTGGAGTTAAATGTATAGTGCATATAGACCATTGGGCTATTAAATATTTGATGCAAAAGAAGGATGTTAAACTGAGATTAATTAGATGGATACTTGTGAAGTAAGAGTTCAATTTTGTGGTAGTAGATAGAAAAGGAACTGATAATCAAATAGCTGATCATTTGTCTAAACTAAAATATGAAATGTTAACTAATTTTGCAAATAAAGTTTTGGAAACTTTCCCTGATGAACAATTGTATAATATATAAATTAAGAATATACCATGGTATGCCGATATAGTAAATTATATTGTGAGTGATATTCTACCACCATATGTAAAGAATCAATAATTAAACAAATTTATTCATGATTTAAGATTCTACTTTTAGGATGACCCACATTTATATAAAGAGTATAAATATTTGATTATTAGAAGGCGTGTGCTTTACAAATAAACTGAACAAATAACTGAACGATTTCATGATTCTAAATTTAGAGGAAATTTTGGAACTAGTTGAACTACACATAAAATTTTGCAAGCTAGATTTTATTGGCCTACACTTTTTAGAGATGTTAAAGAATATATTAAAATATGGGATCAATGTCAGTGAGTAGGAAATATTTCTAGAAGAAATGAAATGCCTATAAATTACACATTGGAAGTTGAAATTTTTTATGTATGGAGATTAGATTTTATGGGACCATTTATGCCTTCATTTGGAAATTTATATATACTGCTTATTGTTGATTATATGTCCAAATAGATTGAAGCTATTGTTGTACCAAAATGTGATGATTGAAGTGTTTTAAAATTTTTAAATAAAAACATTTTTTACAAGATATGGAATGCTGAGAGTGATTATTACAGATGGAGGATCCCATTTTAGGAATAAGAGGATCGAGAAATTGATTAGAAAACATAATATTATTCATAGATTCTCTACTGCTTATCATCCCCAAACTAACAGTCTAACAGAAATATCATATCAGAAAATAAAGAAAATTTTAGAAAAAACTGTAAATTTTTATAAATTTTATTGTTCTGCTAGATTAGATACTGCACTATGGACATACAAAACTGCCTATAAAACTCCTATTGGAAGGCCTCCATATAGACTTATTTTTGGTAAAACATGCCACTTACGAGTAGAGTTGGAACATAAAACATTTTGGGCTATTAAGGAATTTAATTTGAAGGATACTAGTGATAAAAGATTATTGTAACTCAATGAACTTGAGGAGATTATAAATGAAGCAAAGAATAAAGCAAAAATCTATAAAAAGTAAATGAAAATATGGCATGATGGGAGGAATATAAAAAAGAACTTTCAATCTAGACAAGAGATTCTATTGTATAATACTAGATTAAGAATATTTCAAAGAAAACTGAAATCTAGTTAGTTAAGACCATTCAATATGATCAAATTCTATTATGGAACTGTTGTTAGTAAAGCTCCTAAAACTGGATAGATATTTAAAGTTAATGGTTAACGATTGAAACATTTTTACAAAGGGCACATGTCACAATTTAAAGAAATCTTGATGTTGAATCATCCTGAGTAAACATTGGTACATCTGGCTGACGACGTTAAACCAAGCACTTTGTGGGAGGCAACCCATATATATATATATATATATATATATATATATATATATATATATATATATATATATATATATATATATATATATATATATATATATATATATATATATATATATATATATATATATATATATATATATATATATTAGTATTTTGTTACTTGTTCTAAGTATTAGGAAATAATAATTCCTTAGAATCCTACACAATAATATATATCATAAATCAAGACAGATATTGGTATTGGATGAATACTTCAAAATAAATTGAACCAAAGATGAAACAGACGCAACTATGGCTTTGGCATCGACGACATCAACATGGGTGCCAATGGCGCCCTTTTACAGAGCCATGGCACTAACAACGCCTTCGGGTGAGCCGATAGCGCCTAGTGTGGTTTCAGCTGTTCAGAAAGATTTTGGAGGACTTTCGTGAGATTCTACTTTAAAATAACTGCATTAAGGTCTTTTTAAAAGCATGAAAACCATTTTGGACAACCAGAAACTTCCAGATTGTGATATCCATGGCTTCCAATTCCAAAAAAATTACAAGATATGGGGTTGTCAATCAAAAAAATTTCATCAGTTTTGACACGTAGAAATTATACAACAAAGTCATCACTAAGAAGTGAATTATCAAGGAAATAGGCTTTGTCAATCATTGATTGAGTAATCCAAGTTTGCAGATTGATAAAATCATATTACAGAGACAAAAGCGTGTTGATTTGTCATTATATGAACTTTATACTAACGAAGGATTTGATGTATGATGTATACAATTTTTTTAAGGATCAAAGTGATAATTAGGAAATCAGAGATGAAGGGTACATTATTTTCTCCACTTCACTGATAAATCTAATATCTAAACAATGGCATTTCTTCATCTCTGCAAAACTACTCCCTATAATAAAAATTAATGAAGTTACAAAAGAAAATGCAATTTTAAACTATTAGCTTCAAATGGGATGGCCCATTGATGTGGGATCAATTATTTTAAAATTTATTCTAGGTATAATGAATGGGAATATATATGGATTGGGGCATCCTTCTGTGATCTTCTTATTTTGTAGTTAATCTCAAGTACCATATGAAAGTTGGGAGAAAGTGTTTTTACCTTTGGAGACCATGGATCCTATTGATGGAAACTACATTGGGAATGGAAATGAAGCATTGGATATTATCTTGGATCAATCATCATATGCTTTAACATCTTTAATGCCCTATATAGTTGGAAGTTCACAAGTTTTAGAAAAGAAAATGAAGAAAATAGAAAGAGAACTTCAGAATATCATGGATGCAATAGGAAATCTTACTTACCTATTTAATCACTTAGATTGGAGGATGAAAGAATACTTTGATCATACAGGACAAATTGAAGTAGGTTTGATTCAGATTTTCAAGAAGAATGAGGATCGATGAAAATTTGACTGATCAATTCTTGTACTGACCCTTCTATAAGTTGTATGTACATTGTCAGTCTATGGGAGATATTAGAGGAGGAGATAGTACTGAAGATGAAGAAGAGTAATCGAAGAAGTTGGACTTTCCATTTTTAAAAATTAATTATGTTTTTTTTAATGTAATTGTGTTGGATTTCCCTTGCTTTAAAACTCCTATAACTTTAATTATATGTATAGTTTAGTTTTTAAGGTTCTAGTGTTATGGCTTGATTTCAACGATGAATTATAATGTGATTTGTTTTATGTATGTGTGAGTGTGATTAAAAATATGTGTTTGTAAAAATTGGGAATTTCATATATAAATGTTAGTTTTGTGTTGTTTGTAAAAACATTTGTTTATGGACTATTTAAGGATAAATATTATTGTTTAAAAATAATAATTAGACGTTCAAGGGAATTTGAAATAATTGATGTGTGAAATTATGAAAATTTTTTATTTTTGACACTAGTGTCGATGGCTACCGAGACCTGAAAATCCCCAAATACCTCAAAATTTTTGTGAAACTCCATTTTTACCCCTTTGATCACCTTCAAACTTCGGTTTACACCACTAGGGCTTGCAAATGCTTAGATTTAAAGGGATTATAAGACAAAAGGAGTTTGGATTTCATCTTCTCTCGGTAAGAGCTACACTTTGAACTAAAATTTTTTTATTTCCACTAAGGATTTATCCTACATTGTCGTGATCCAAAATTTCAAACATTTGAAGGAGATTTTGATAAAATTCGTTGGTGAAGAACTCTTACTTAGTGGATTTGAGTTTAGAACGTTCCACATTTTGATTTTTGAAATTTTTGGAATTTATTTGGATTTTATCCATTTTTCTCATTTCTTTCAAAGGTTACAATGGCACCAAGGATGAGTAAAGAAAAGAGGAAATTGGAATTTGATGACCAAAAATTCATCAATTATAAACCTAACATTCATTTCAATAGTCTACTGAATACAAAGAAAAATAATTCCAGATCGAGCGTTAAAAAATTCGGGTGGTGAAGTCGAAAGATTAATTATTGCTTGACAGTGGTAAAATTTTTGTTACGTTACTGTCGAGGTTGTTATTGGTATAGTCTTGGAGTTCTATGCCAATTTTAAGGAGACATCTGATGACCACATCTATGTTCATGGTAAAATGGTTGAATTAACCTCGAGGAGGATTAATGAATTTTGTCAATTTTGAGAAGCATTTCTATATAACTTCAACCCATTCTCTGCTACAAAAGAGGCATTGGATGAAGTTATTTAATTTCTTACTGATGGAAGAGGAGCTTGGAAAGTGAAGAATAACGTTAAGGTAAACTTCCTCGTATCTATGTTAAATGTAATATCCAAGGCCTGACATTACTTTCTATCTTCCAGAATGATATCTACGAATCACCATACTAAAGTTACTAAGGATAAAGTTATCCTAAACTTTTGTATCCAACAAATGAGCAAACTAGATTTTTCATCTATAATATAGAGGAACATTCGTTCTATTGTTATGAGTGAGAAGACTGGTGGATTAGCACACCCCGTCCTGATTTTCACATTATGCATGTAGTCAAGACTTTATATTAGAATTGCCGAGGAATAGATTGAGCCTCTTAAACCTATTGGGCCAGCTAAGTTTAAAACTTATGAATCTCATGTTGGATGGAGAACAGGAAGTAGGAGTTGGGATATTCCTTCTACTTCAAGCACCCCTACTCTCCAGGAACTTATGGAATAGATGATGATCTCGCAAGGAGATGCTTTAAGGTTGGAGAGAAGGATTGAAAATTTGGAGACCAGGAGTGCACATAATGATAATTTAACAAAGCAAAAGTTTGAATATGATGCTGCATATGATGATGCTATGGTGAGATACATAAGGGGGACCACTCAGTAGAGTTTCCTAGTCATCCTATCTTTACCCCTTTTCAGGAGAAAAACTTTGATATAGAAGAAGAACAAGAAGAAAAGGCTGAGTGAAGATGTGTGCATTTTGTTGTTGTTTTTATTGTATAGTTTGTTAAAGGTGAAACTTTGATTTGTATTGAATGTTGTGTTTTGAACTATAATCTGTAGAAATGTTGTTCAATTGAAATTTATTTTTGTACTGTTATTTGTTTTTATTACTTTGTTGTATTTATTTTTAGTTAACTCTTTCTCAGCAAATATTTTTATATATATTATGTGTTATTTAATATTTTAAGTCTTATAGCTTTTCATGTTAGCACCTGCAATATTTCAGAGTTACGTTTCAAAATCAGAACCTTCAACAAGTAAGACTTTTCTTTATGTATTAACTGTTTTCTTTCACCCTATAATTTCAGTTTTTCATGCTTAATATCTTAAAAAGTTAAGTATGGGGGGAAGGAAAATTCATTTTTAAAACAAAGAAACTTAATTTTATTTGTCCTCAATGAGCTATATTTTAAAATTTTTAATTTAACATGACCTATGGTAGTAGAACCTAACTTTGGATAACTATAATTTTGTTTCTAAATATCTAGTAAGCTTAAATAAAAACTTTCAATAATAAAGGTTAATTATAGATATTAAGGTATTTGGAATGAGAGAATAAGAAAATGTTTTTTTCATTTTAAGTAATGGAATTTTTATTTTTGAAGTATTAAGAACCTTAGAGTTTCATAAAAGAAGAAAATAATGAACTTTTATGAAAAATTTTTAAAACTAATATGAATTTATAAAGTGAAGGAATGTGAAAAGTTTTTAACTTTAAGAAGAGGATAGTGAAGTCAAAATCATTAAAGGCTATCCAGATATAGTATTCCTCACATAAAAAAAAAGAGAAAGAATTAAAAATTATCCTGAAAGTAAAGAAAAAGAAAAAAAAAAGAGAGAAAAGAAAAGAGTAATATGTGAGGAGAAGCTTGAGGAGATGCCTAATAAAAAATTGGCTTCACTTGAATCAACTTAAGGAAGAAGGATTGGCTAATTCTCTAAACTTGTATTTATGTATTAGCATATTTACTAATAAAGATTTCATGAAGTTCTTTTTCATATGGATATTCTAAGTGGCTTTAATATAATAATTTGCAATTTTCCTTGAAAAAAGTAGAGAATCAGATATCTTGGATTTGACTGCTAGATATTCCTATACCTTTATTAACTTGATTAATTTTCAATTTTTCTTAAGATATGCAATGATATTTAATAGACAAAAATATGGAAATCTAATAGTTAAATTCTTTACTATAAGTCATATTTTTATGTAGTTAAGGAGTTATTTGAGAACAAGTAACATTTAAGTTTGGTGGATTTGATGCACCAAAAATATATACATTTTTAGAGCTATATTTGATACTCATTTTTGGTGATATCGCGCTTTAAGGAAAGCTATTTTTGATGGTTTATTGCAGGTTGACGCTTTTTAGAACTTAATGCAGAAAGGTAGTAAAAATGATGGAATTTGGAGTCAAAATGACATTTTGGAAGAAAAACTAAGCACTGACGGCGCCAACAAGGATGTCGACGGCGCCAGCATGAAGGAAGAGTCCAAAATAGCGGGGGCGCAGATGGCGCCATTTGACATAAAGCACATAAACTAATTCAAACCATGGGCGCTAACGGCGTTAATGTCTTTGTTGGGCAAATTTCTAGAAGATTTGATAAATTTGGATGCTTTTTGAAGAGTTATTGGATACACCTCTTGGAAAACTGACATTATACTTTATTTAGAGTAACAAAAAATTTGGAGGGGGGGGGCTAGTGTGTCATTGACACTTCTTGAGTGTTTCATTGTGTGTATTGTTCAGCTTGGTGAGTCTAAGTGTGATTTCTCATAAGATTTTTTAGAGAGGGAGAGAAGTGAGAGATTTCTTCTTCCTTACATCTTTGAAGAGAGAATCAAGAGTCTTGTAAAGAGAGAAAGAGTCCAAGAGAGGCTACAAGGGATTTTCTTTGAGGAAGAGTTAAAGATAAGTAGCGTTTGTTTATTATTATTGTATAAACTTTTTTTTGTTTATGAAATTTGTGTTATATTGTATCTTCCTCATGAGGTCTGAATAGTTTTCTTTGCCTTTCTCCTTACTCTGAGATATGCTAAAATAAAGAGATAATTTAGATATGCCAATTTTAAAATTTAAAATAATTTGTGATGATTTCTCACTGTTCTAAATTTACTTTTTGATTTGGCCAATTGAAAAGTTAACATCAATTGTCAAACATACTATTTGGGAAATGGAGTATGAGTTTTACAACAAAGTGAGAATCACATTCAATTCTATGAAGGAGTGTTTCATTCATTGAATTGGGTGCAAATAAATAGGAAAATATATATTAGTGGGTGAAGAATTGGAGATTCTTGGGTGACAGACTAAAATCCCCAATTTGGTCTTAGTGTTTTGTTGACCTCACTTTTGGTTGAGGTTTAGCTTTTCCTCTTTAGTAGCCTAAGGTCTAGCCATAGGGCTTTCCTATTGACTATTCTTAGAAAACTAAACAAGGAACCCTAACCATTAGAAATTATACATTCCTCTTTACTCAACTTGAAGTTTCACATATTGGTCCTAACCTCTAGCACTTAGTAGGTGGGGTCACTATGAGGGAACTCAAGATTAGTCACCCTTAAGACTGTTGGACCTTAGGTTTGACTCTGGGTGTTGGTCTAGGGCTAAGGCACTCACTTTCAATCACTTGCACTCATAATCACTCACTACCCTAAACCCAGAACTTCTAGGCTTTGGTCCCTTGATACTTTTGGAAGACTCCTGTAGGTGGTTCCCTAAACCCATTAGCCCTAGGCTAGGGCTTGGCTAAGACCACTACATATAGGACCCAAAATGGGGTTTCCATTGGTCGATGGCTAATTAATGGTGGTTGGTACTCCAACTCTACCAAGATACCCAACTCACCCTTTTGCCCCTAAATTACCCCAAATTACCTAGATACCCGTGGGACCACAAATTTTGGCAAAATTCCCAAATTTACTCAAAATACCCAACTTGATTCAAAAATCATTTCAAACACCTTAAAAACACCCAAAATCACCAAAATCTGCCAAATTACCAAAATACCCCTCCTTAGCCCAAAATTCCAAAAATTCAAAAAAATCCGAAAAGTTACCAAAACCTCCCAAATATTCCCAATTTCATTTTTCTCAACTATCACATGGCCCAATTTGACCAATTTGATCATCTTTATCAAAACCTCCGAATTGCTCTTTAAAGGCCAATATTTTCCCCAAATTACCCCCAAACGTCTATCCAATTGGTCTCAATTTACCCCAATTTCAATTCTAAACTCAAATTCACCCTTCATATGACCAATCTAGACCAAATCCAAACTCATTTGACCCATTCTTTGAGCCCAATTTTGATTTTGATCAAAATCGCAATTTTGGCCCCTTGACTTGGTTTCACCAAATTGAACCCAAAGCCCACTCAATTGGCCACAATTTGTGTTCAAAATTCTCCATAGCATTCCCATACATCAAAATTGACCTTTAATTGGCCTTGGTAAGACCTCAAATTTATTTGATTTCAACCTATGTCCAAAAAGCCCCAAATTTGCCCCAAATTGGCCATGTCCTCAATTTCACCAAATTGAGGGCCTTAGCCCCAAAATTTCCACCCCATACCTTCATGAAAAACCTTTAAAACACCTTCCTTGATCATGTGGAAAATTCAATTTGGACTTAGCCCAAGGCTAGCCCAACCTAGACCCATGTCTAGCCATCCCAAAGCCTCTTTGAGACCTCCTCGGTGTAGCCCAGCCATCACATTGCGCTGAATCCCCTTGTCGGAGCCTAATTTTTTAGCTCAAAACCTTGCCAGAGATAGTACATAACTCTCCACACCTCTACAATCCACTAAACTCTAATTAAACTCACCCACACCTTCACAATAGTGAAAGGAGCTAAAGCCCTATCAAATAACCCTCTCACAGAGCTTCTAACATAACTATAGAACAACACCCAAATCCGGACGTGATCAAAATCATATCTAGGCCTCACACCAAGACCAGAGACTCAATCCCTGGCCTCTTTGGATCACAATGAACGTGCCAAGACTCTCTGATCGAAGCTTCACTTCTCAGATCAAAGGTATAAAACTTCTCTCCATCCTGAGCCTAATTTGATTCTCCATTTAATTAGGCTTAATTTAATTACATGATTACCATATGGATGTGTTCGTCTTACTTACACGAGTCCATAGGATCAAAACATGAAGTGATTTGGTTAAGTATAGGCCGAGAGCTTAAGGTTTTAGTGTGGACGGTCACGGGATCACTCTATCGGGGATGATGACCGGGAGCCGTTTGATCAAGCGTTCATCGAATGGACGGAGGAGATCAACCCGGACAACACTTTGGAACATAAATCGTGGGCTGAGTTAGCAGCTGTGTGGATGGCGGTGTCCAACCAGAGCACGCCACATGTGCCTTCGTAGCTGCCTAGGTTCTAGTCAGCACGCGCTGTTTAAATAGATAAATAGGGATTTTTCCTATTTATTTAAATACCCTAACTTAATAAATTCATATCTTTGTGTAGAAAAATCACAAAAAGAAAATAAAAATACCCACTTCCTCAGTGAACAGAGGAAAATAATGTGGAAATTATTTTAAGTCCACGTAATGCATATTTTATTTAAATTAATTAAACACTAATTTGAATCTTTTGATTCACCATGCATGTAGACTTATCACCATAGCTTGAATTTTTGGCATGTTGTAGCCTCTGTCAAGGGGAACATTCTCTGATTTTTCCAAAGTTAGTGGAAGTGCTTAGACAAAGGGTCACATTCTTCAAGTTTATGTGCATTATTTGCTTGAAATAATCATGGAAATTAGCATGTTGCTTAGAAAAGTGCACGAAAATTTTGAAAGGTTTACTATGATCAGAGAACCTTTGGGAAAATTTTTCATGAGCCAAATCATTCAAAATACACTTGATTTTTACAAACCCTAAATCACTAAGATAATTAATTTTGAAAAATACAAACAACAAAATGACTTGATTTTGATCTTCACTATTATTTAAGATCCAGAGTACTCACCATAAAAATTTCAAAGTATTTTGAGTTCATTGGATAACTTAAGTTGATTTTAAAAGATAAATATCATTTTGGCATTTAAATGATTTTTTAAAAATCAAAATATAACTAAAAAGTTTATAAAAACTTATTTTTTGAGTTCTCTGTGATCAGGGTTATTTTCTAAAAATAAAATGATATTTCAAATAAAAACATGATTTTTAACCTATTTTAAATATTTAAATAATTAAAATTCCCTAAAATCACAAAAATAATAAAATTCAGGGAAATGTTCTAAATTGTTTCCTAAGCGCTTAGGAACAATTCGAATATTGTTTCTGGTTTTCTAAACAAAGATATTGAATTTTAAAGCTTGAAAATGATTTTAAAATGCTAAAAAAGAGTTTTCAATAAGAATAATTCCAATAAATCAAATAAAATTTAGAAAAATATAAAATCCTCTCCACTGAGTTCTTTGACCTTAGGAGGACTTTTCAAAAGTACAAAACTTAATTTTCCCCATTTGAAATATTTTATATTTAATAAATACCTTAGAACTTAAAATAATTTTTAAAATTCAAATAAAATTCAAAAAATCATGAAATTTAGTCCAAATCCATCTCTGGTTTAGGTTTAACGCCTATAAAAATTTTAGGAAATTATGATTTACCTTGGTCAAGATAGGAATTTTCTTTGGAAAATCCAATTTTTACATAAAAATAATTATATAAATTAAATAAAATTTTGAAAAATCATATTTTCTCCTCTGATGTCTTAATTGACCCATGAGTGAGGTACAATAAAAATTCCAAAGTCATTTGGATTAAATTTGATGAATTATGAAGTGATAGGGCCTTAGGGCAAATGTGTAATTTTGGAAATTTAGCCTTAATTAACATTTAGGCTTAATTTAAAGAGGGAAATGGGTAAGTTCTGATTTTAATTTGGATGTTTGAAACATAAGAGGTTAATTGGTAGAAACCAACCTCACTTTCCCAATTGAAAAGATAGTTTAATAAATTTCTAAATTATTAAAATTTGGAAGTTTATTAAAATAAAATGAACCTAAGGCTAAGGGATATGACTTTTTGAAGTCAATAACTAATCAATTTACTACCCTTATTTTAATTTTCAAATAAAATTCAAATAATGAATTATGACCACCTAAAGCTTAATCTTTTCAAAACTAATTAAGACACTCATCTAGGTCTTAAGGGCTTAGTAGTGACTTAGGCTAAATCAAGTTCCATTTCAATAAGGATTATAAAAGTAAACATCATTTAAAAGTAAAATATTTTTCAAACACTACAAGCCCAATTATAACCAAAATTTGTTTTAAGTGTTCCGATAACACTAACTTGCCTCTTTAAGAGTCTTCACCCACATAATTTTCAAAATTAAATTATTAAATGATGATTACCTTATTCTTAGGGATAACTGAAACATCAATGCTCATTGAACATTAGGGTATTTTATGGGATGAATTATTAAGCAACACAGTAAGTTTAAAAGAACTCGAGATTTTCCACCAGGCAACGAGAGAGTAGCACAAACCTGCTTCTTTCTCTAGATCTGTCGGATACCTCGGAGTTCTACTGAACTTAATATATTTTACTTGGCAACATCATCCATAATTAAACTCCTAAGGACCCACCAAGATATGACCTAGGGTTAGGTAGGTCGTCAAAATTTTACTTCCCTGTCTCATATCAAATGCCTTAACATGCCTTTTAAGTTTCAGGTGGTGGAACGAGAAGACTCGCCAAGTACGCTTTTATAGTTTTCAGTGTTGTCTTTCTTATACATTCATACTGTACTTTTATAACTACACATTTACATGCTAAACAACAACGCCACCCTGCATAATAACTAAAATTATTAGGATAGCCACAAAACCAAAACAAAAACTAAAATCAACCAAGATAAAATTCACCCCCACAACATTCAAAATATAAAACAACTCAAAATTTAATCACAAACATCACACAAAACTACAACTTAACTAAATTAAGACATCTCTATCGGATGATCGAGAATCCCTTGGAGGAGGTATCCTACGATTGCTGATGAGGTTTTCTACGGTCCAAATAAAATTATGGAACTCATTAAGTTGAGTTTTGTAAGTTCATTTGGACTAAGTGAATCCAATAGAAAATAGTGGTGTCGGAATGGGGGAACCAAAGGATCCTAACTGGTGTCGCTCTAATCAACTTTAACATGCCCCCATAAAATTTAAAGAACTTCAACCATAGAGCCACCTGATTTGACATTATAACTTGAGACATTAGAAAACTCAAACTCGCCACGGCAAGGAGCTTGGAGCTAGCATGGTGGGCAGCACGACCTTCTTCAACTGCAAAACCAGCCTTCCTCAGCTAAATTAATCTTCCTTAGATATAAACAAAAAAGTTGTAGGACTTCGAGGTTGCTTGCTTATGCAACGTAAATCCTCACCTTATCATTAGGCTTTTGTATAACCCTGCTATACAATATAAGCCCTAACTTGTCTTAGAATTTTGAGGTTGTTGCCCTTCACAACCTAAATCCTCACATCTTCCAGGCTATTTATGTGATAGTTTCACGCAAATGCAAGCCTTGACTAATAAAATTGGCAGGATGAAACACCAAAATATTTCTCCACAAAACTGAAGCCAAAAAATAGGATAGCTTGGGAAGTCACCGAGGTTCCCCTTTGGATCCATGACATCCCCTAGTTCTTCCACTTTTAGACTCTACAACAAAATTTTCCATATTTGAACCAATCCTCTTTCACACCTCTACGTCCGATTTCATTTGAAAAGTCCTACCCTTTGAAACTTCTTGAAGAAAATATTTCTTGATTTTTATCGAGAGTTTTCTTAGGTGATTTTGGTCATTTAGATGTAATTAACTATAGAGGCTTGCCCTTACAGAAAGCATGTCTGAACCCAGCTTAATATAAATCTTATTTAATTCATTATAATAAATAAGGGAACTTTCCGGCAAATACAAAGGTTTCGCAGACCAAAAGGACGTCAAATATTCCATAGTTTATTTGATCGAGCCTCATCCTCAAGTCTTGTGTTTATCCTTCGGGATAGATACAGGATTTGAGGTTCATCGATCTTTCATTTAAACTATGAAAATATGGGGTCAGTTTGATTTCATATTTTTTCTAAACTAAATATATATGTAAATTAAAACGTCCTTCCGAAGTGGGCGACAGGATTTTGATTCCGGTGACCGACAGCTTCTTACGGGCAACTCCTTCCAACAAAAATAGTGTCGACATGTTTAAGAACTAAAGTGAGAATTAGCATTCAGGGGAAGGGAAGTGTTAGCTCTGGAGTGAGAGCCAGTATTCTCCTAGCCTAACCATGGATTTGGAGACTAAACCTAAGTTTAGCCAACAATTCTCTATAACACTTGACTAATGGTAGAGAATTAAAATCTCTCTTATTTGGTACAACATAAATTCAAACCATTTATCTCTCTCATTTAACTAAAAACTCATTGTATTTGGAAAGATGTTTTCTTATATTACATAACTTCATCACAAAAATATAGTTCAGTAGTTAATACAAATTCAAACCATTTTGAATTTATACCTTCCTTATGGGATCAATATTTGGGGCTTAATCAAAAAGTCCTTGATAACAATACGAATATTTGCATAGAATCCCAAAATAAATTGCTTCAATTTCTTATTCAGAAAGTAACGAACCAGGTTTTTGGCATCGCTACAATGCGGATTCAACTTTATTAATTTTACACAACCATTTTTTCAGGGATCATCTGTAAAACATTTTTTATTATAAGCTGAAAAGTTTCCCTATTTAATAATTAAAATTACATAAAATTTATATTAAGCTAGGTTCTTGAAAGTTTACTATAAAGGCAAGCCATTATAGTTAATTACATCTTAGATAACCAAAGTCACCTAAGAAAACTCTTGATAAATATCAGGGGATATTGTCTTCAACAACTTCAGGGAATTGCACATATCAAAGAGATTGGACAAAGAGGCGTGACAAGGGAATGACTCAATTTTGAAACATTTTATTTTTGGAATCAGAAGGAAGAAGAACTAGGGGATGACACAGATCCTGAGGAAAATCTCAGTGACTTCCCAGTCTATCCTATGGTTTGGCTTGAATTTAGAGGAGAAATGTTTAGATGTTTCATCTTACCAATTTTATTAATTAGGACTTACATTCGTGTGAAAATATCACACAAATAGCCTAGAAGATCTAAGGATTTAGGTCGTGATGAATGACAACCTCGAAGAATTAAAATGAGTTAGGGCTTATATTGTATAGCAGACCCATACAAAAGCCTAAAGAAAGTTAAGGATTTATGTCGCACTAAGCAGACATCCTCGAAGAACTATGGCTTGTGGTTTAATTCTATTGAATGGTTTAGCTGATGTAGACATGTTTTGTTATTGAAGATGGTCATGCTGCTCCAAGCACCTAATCTTAGCATGTTTATGTTTTCTAATGTGTCAAGTCTTGATATCAAATCAAAGGTTTCCTAAGGTCATGGTTATTTAAATATTATGGGCGGTGTTAAAGTTGATTAGAGCGACACAGGTTAGGATCCCACGGTTCCCTCATTCTGGCACCACTTATTATCTTTGGATTCACTTAGTCCAAAAGTATTTACTAAACTCAACTTAATGAGTTCCATACTTTCATTTAGACCGTAGGAAATCTTGTTAGCAACATTAGGTTACCTCCTTTAAGGGATTTCCGATTATGCGATAGAGATGTCTTAACTTAGTTGCAATTTTTTTTTTAATTTGTGATTAAATTTTGAGTTGTCTTATATTTTGACTGTTGTGGTGGTGAATTTTAACTTGCTTAATTTTTAATTCTTTTGTTAACATTTAGGTGACCTTAAGCATGCAAGTAAGAAACAAAAGGTATGAAAAAGTAAATGCAATAATTTAAAAGCATACCTGCCGATTCTTCGTGCTCCTCCACCTGAATGGTTAGCTTTGGCAACATGAATATATTTTTGCGAGGAATTCAGATTTCAACAGTAGATGAAGGTATAGCTATTAAACCCAAAGTTATGATTTTATTGAGTCTCGGAATATCTTAGTGGATGTTTTTTGAACAAAATATAGTAAGTTCAATTTGCCCTTCAAAATATTTAAGAGATTTTAAAGTGCTTGAAGCATGACCTTGAGTCACTTTGAAGCTTTCTTGAAATATTTTGAGTTTGTTTTGGACTTATCATATCGTTTTACTAATCATCCAAGTTTAAGCTAAGGTTATCCCATTTCTCAAGGAAACTTGATGTTTTATGTATCTCAAGGCTAGGACACTCAATTAATCAATTGATATTTCATTTAGGAGTTATGTGGGTGGGTGCTCCAAAAGTAGATCTGAGTCATTAAAGGTTTTGGTACCCACAGTTAAAATTGGGCTTCTAGTGTAAAATGTGTTAATCATCAATCATGTTACCTTCTAAACCCAATCAAATGAGTTTAAATGTCAAAACTAGGTCACTACCAAGCCCTGAACAATCACAATAGGTGAAATGGTAACTAGCAAAATTTAAATTTAAATGACATGCATTCTTATTGAAAAATCACATTGTCATCTATTATTGGCTTAAAATTAATTTATTATTATCTTCCTAACTCGAACCCATCACTTCAGAATCGTTTAATTTTGATTGACTTCCAAGTCAAGATAATTAAGGAAATTATAATTTTGTTCTTATTATAGAAAAGGTGGCAAGTGAGTTCCTACTTTTAATCCCATTGTATTTCAATCACCCCAACATGTTTAGTAGGATCAAAATCACCCATTTTCCCTTTGTTAATCCTAAATTTTGATTAAGGAGCCAAAATCTAAAGTTACCCCTTTGCCTTTGGGGCTCTTCACCTCGTAACTCGTTAATCAAAATCCAAATGACTTTGAGAATTTTTATAGCGTCCCATTCATGGATCAATTAAAATTTCATAGGAAAAAATGTGGATTTTCAATATTTAAATTAATTTAAATAATTATTTAAATTTAGAAAGTAGTATTTTCAAAGTTGGCTTACTTAACTTTTCCATAATAATGTTTTTATTCATGAGAAACTTATTGGAGGTCCCCTTATGACAGAGAATTACATAGACAAAATTTCATGTTTTTTTGAATCAAATATTTAATTTAATTATTTATTAATTTTTATGATTTAATTTGAATGGAAAAGATGTTTTATTTACAAAAATTATTTTTAATATTTTTATTAAACCTCTCTGAGTCCAAAGAACTGAGAGAAATAATTTTTCTATTTTTATGATCTTTAATTTATTTAATATAATTATTTTAATGAGAAAAATAGGAAAGTGCATTTTAAGCCTTTAGAAATTTATTTTTAACTTAGAAAAATTGGGAAAAATCTTTTTAATGAGTCCTAAGTGATTAGGGAACTATTAGGAATATTTTGAAATATTTTTGTATTTTTGAAATGTTAACTATTTTTAATTTTTTTTAATTCAAAATATAGGCCAAAAATAAAGTATTTATCAAAAATGACTTTTATTTTTCTTAAGTACTCTTGAACACAAGGAATTTAGAAAACCACTTTTCATAATTTTTCTAAGTGTATTTAATTTAATTTAATATTTTTTGTACAAAAATACAATATTTCCTGAAAAATCAACTATAGTGCTTAAACATAATCAAATATTTTTTTTTAATTTTTACAGTAGGTTAACATGATTTTTACACATAATGTGGACAACATCAACTATATTGTTGATATGGTATTGAATTTAGAAAATTTTGTAGATAATATAGATGGATATATGAGGAGACATAACAATTATGAGGAGAATTTACACTCATCTATGGAAAACCTCATGAGAGGTGAGCAGAGTGTAGTTTTCCCTCAATATCCAACACATCTATCTTATGAGCCTAAAGCTGTTTGACATAGTGAAGGTAGTGTTGCTGATGAGGATGAGGATGATTAGGCTGAGTTTTATAATTTTGTTTTACTGTTTTGTTATGAACTTTTTGTGGTCCCTAATTCCGTGGTTAGGCTGCGAGGAAACCAGTTGCCACTCTAGAGTTCCCACTACTCCCTCCTCTAAGGGCTAACAGTCTCACATTAGTTTCCAATGAACTGAACCAAATTGGGGGTTCTAATCTAACACCTTAAAATCTCCAATTCTGCATCCAACAAAGTTATTTCTCTATTTATTTGCACCCAATCCCATGGATTACATACTCTCCCATCAAATCAAATGTGATTCTCCCTATGTTGTAGAAATCATATCTCATTTAAGAACATATGTCTCTCAACAAGTTTTAATATTTCAATTAGCTAGATTAAAAAGTAAATGAAGATCAGAGTTCAAATCATCACAAATAATTATCATTTAAAACCCTGGAAAACAAAATCTATTCTTCACCAAACCATATCTTTAAAATAGGGAGAAGGATAAAGAAGCATACTTAGAATTCATGAGAAGGATACGACAAAACACAAATTTAATATATAAAAATAAGTTTACAAAATAAAAGAAATAAAAAAACAACTTATCCCAGAATCCTTCCCAAACAAATCCCTAGAAGTTCTCTCCAAGCCTTTCTCTCTTTACAATCACTCCCAATTCTCTTTTAGAAGTGTAATGAAGAAGAAATCTCTCATCATTCCTCTCCTCTTACAACCCTAAAAGAAAATCTCCTCCTCCTCTCTCTCTCTCTCTCTCTAACTCACGCTACACCCAAAAGCTTCCTTTTCAACTTTATGAAGTCTTCTTCTTTTATTTTGGGCTGCCTCCTTTTAAAAATAATTCAAAATTCCCTCCAAAAATTCCTCCAACAGTTAACTCTTTCGAATTTAAAAGATGTGTCTTTTGATCCAAGAGTCATATCCCTTGATAAAAGAACCTTTCAAAGTGTCAAGATGCATTGAATTACTTCAAGAGGTGCGTATAACAAGTGTCTCTTTAAAAATTCACGCAAAATTTGTCGTGAACCTCCTTAATTTGAAAGGATCGTCTTTGGCACATCATGAGCTGATCTGGCACATCATGCGCCAACTCTCTGGATTTTTGCACATCTTGCGCCAAAATTGCCTCTTTTTGCTCCAATTTTTTTTCTTTTTTTGTCATTTTGCTCTAAATTCCTAAGAATGATATACCTGAAACAAATAACAAAAATATATTTCTTTAAAGTGCAGTATCATCAAAAATAAACATAAAATAGGCACTTAAAACAGTATATTATTTTGGTGTATCAAAATCCCTCAAACTTAAATGTTACTTGTCCTCAAGTGACACATTTATTACATAAAAGCATATGACTTAGGATAGAGATTAACTTATAACTTCTATAGTTTAATAAATATAATAACAAAATTTAAGAAAAAAGTTTTTAATAACTTAGATTCAAGTGCTAAGTCTAGGAATACTTAACAATCAAATTGAAGATTTATGAATCTCTATTCATTTCAAGAAGAGTTGCAATTCCTCATATTAAGGACATTTATAACATTCATATGATAAAGAACTTTATGAAAACTTTACTAGGAATGCTACTAAAAATCCAATATAAGTTTAGAAAATGTAATAAAGCTCTTTCCTTAAGCTGACTCAAGTGAATCCAATTTTTTATTAGGCATCTCCTCAAGTTTTTCCTCACTTATTTTCCTTTTCTTAATTTTTTTTTCTTTTCTTTTACGATCTTTTCAATCCTTTCTTTTATTTTCTTTTTCTAAGTGAAGATTATTATATTTGGATAGCCTTTAATGATTTTGAACTTCACTATCCTCTTCTTAAAGTCAAAACTCTATACCTTTCTTTACCTTATAAATTCATATTAGTTTATAATTTTTCATAAAGTCTCATTTCATTTTTTCTTACATGAAACTCTAAAATTCTTAACACTTCAAAAATACAATTTCCTTTACTTTAAATAGAAAAAAACATAATCTTATCCTATCATACCAAATATCTTCAACCTTAGAATTGACCTTCACTATTAAAAACTGTTTACCTAAATTTACCATAATACTTTTAAACAGAAGTATAGTTATTTAAAGTTAAATCTTAATATCCTAGGCCAGGCTAAATTAATTTTTTAAAAATATAGTTACTTAAGGACAAATAAAAACTAGTATAATACTTTTCAAAATAATTTTTTCTTTCCCCCAAAATTAATTTTTTAAATGACTTTAAAAATATTTTGAGTATAAAATGTAACAGCTGAAAGAAAACAGTAAATGCATGAAAATAAAAACTGGCCTGGAGAGGATTTCTGCTATGAAGCTGGGTTTTGGTATACTGCAGGTACTAACTGTAAAACTACATAGAGGCTTTAGAGCATTAAATAAAATTTAATATATTCTAGAGAACTTGCTGAGAATTAAAAACATAAATACAAAAATTGAAAAACTAAACTGACAAACTAAAATGAAAATACTAAAAATGCAGAAAAAGTGAAAGTCTACAATTACTATTGCAAATTCAGTTCACAACACAACATAAAAAATCTTTCACTACAACAAGTTTCAAATAGAAGTACCTCCTAATAGAAACCCAAACAACAAATAGACATAAAAAACAAACTAAACTAGACTCATAAAACAACAATCTTCATCTCCTTCCTCTTCATCATCTGATTCTTCTTCTTCTTCTTCTTCTTCTTCTTCTTCTTCTTCTTCTTCTTCTTCTTCTTCTCCTCCTCCTCCTCCTCCTCCTCCTCTTTCTTCTCATGAATGGAAGTATATGGAGTGAATTTGGGGCAAGTAAGAAATTCTACATTAGGTTCACCCCTAAGATATCTTACCATGGCATTATCAACATCAATATCATGTTGAACACTCCTCTACTGATATTAATCATTATATGCATTTCTTGCTCCTATCTCTCCCAACTATATTAGAATATTTACTATATCCATTTATTGATTCATCAGTTGATCCATAATACCTTGTAGTAGATGTAGAGGGCCTATCCCTTGTTCCACTTCTAAACTCAAAAAATGATTTTACTCTCTGAATCATATGTCTCCCGATCAGATTTTGTGGCTACAATCTCTCTTCATTTCTATGGGATTCTACTCCTAATTGTTCACATAAAGTGAAAATCAAGGTAGGGTATCCCAATCCTCAGTTGTAGAACTACTAGCAATACTTCAAGCATGTTGAATTATAAGTGCACCCACATCTATTGCCTTCTTGTTCTAAATGCAATAGTTGAGTACAGTTCTATCTTTAGTAACATCAGCCAAATGATTTGTTGGCACTAGTCTGGCAGAAATGAAGTGGTGCCATATTTTTGACTGAATAGTCAACATGGAAATAGCAAAGTAAACTATCTTATTATTCTTAATCTTCCATTCCCCTCTTCCATCAGTCAAAAATGCAATCAATTCCTCCACTAATCTTGTTAACATTCCAATTTCTAAGTTAATGTGAAGTTCTTACCAAGAGAGGATAAAATCTATAATTTTTAGCTTTTGAATCCTTCTCTTTTACCCACAATGTGATGCCCTAGACCAAGGTCTTGAGGTAGAAGATGACTTAAGTAGCAAAAATGGAGCTTGTCCATGCAATTTTACAATTTTCTAGGCAAAGATAGCGTGTTCAAATCTTTGGTATATCATGTGTCAAGGCTCTATAAGTTGGCGCATCATGCACCAATCTGGCGCATGATGCGCCAGAGCTCAAATTTTCTAGATTTTGATTTTTGTGGAAATCTGGTCTGTACCGATTTATGTTAACCTCTATTTGACTCAAATAAACCTTTCTAAGAAAATATAAACATCACACTAACACCAAACTTTCACAAACAACACAAAACTCACATTTATATATAAAATCCATGTTATTACAAACTAACATTTTTCAAGCCAACAAACATCAAATTTAGTGTTATAAGAAACCAACATCCTAACACTGAAATCTAAACAACAAAATTCAAAATAAAAATATCGATAAAGTTCATTAAAAAGGAAATGCAATCCAACACAACAAATTAAAACAAACAACACTACACAAAGCATTTCGTGCATAAATTAAGATCAAACATCATCTTCTTTATTGTCCTCGTGGATGTCTCCCATAGATTGGTAGTGCATATACAGATTGTAAAATGGTCGAAATGGAAATTCATCAGTTGAATTTTCCTCCTAAATCCAAGCATGTTTCTTGAACATACATACCAATCCATTTTCAATACGCCCTGTATGTTCAAAATGTTCCTCCAATCTTCAATCTAGATGATCTAGCATTTCAGTAATATTCCCAATCATGTTCATGAGATTATGTACATCTTTTTCTATCTTCTTGATCCTTTTTGAAAGTGCACTCGAGTTGTTGTAGGGCTGAACAGGTGATGAATTATGAGATCTATGATCCATCAGTACATTCATATTATTTTCATCTTCCATTCCAATACAATTACAGCAGACTTCTGGATCCATCGGCTTCAAAAGAAGTAGTACTTTTTTTAAACTTTCATAAGGTACTTGAGCTTGACTACAAAAAAAGAAAATAGTCGATGGATGTCCCAATCCAGTTGTAGATTCATTCACAAGCAAACCTAAAATTTATTTCACAATAATAGCTCCAACATCAATAGGTTTTTTGGTTTGAATATAGTAATTCAAAATGACACTCTCCTTAGTGACCTTACTAATTTTCATGGCAGGTAGTAACTTCGATGCAATAAAGAAGTGTCAGGCTTTTGAAACTAGATTTAAAAATGAGGAAGGAAAACTTACATTTCCATCATCGCTGTTCTCCCAATTAGCATCTTCATCCGGAATGTAGCGGTAGAGTTCGTTTGTATTCTCTCTTGTAGTGGTAAAGTTTGCATAATGGCAGATAGACACATTTTCAATCATAAACATCTTGTTTATTCTTAAAGGAGTGAATTACAAAAACCTACCACACAAGTAAATCATTCCTTGGTTGATCCCATGAAGATTTACATAAAATTCTTTTACTACGGGAACAACAACAGCGATAGTAGTGTAGCAAAGCACTTTCCAACGTCTTTGCGCAATAGTCTCTTCTACTCGAGTATTCGACATATTGAATCCTTGATTCACAAATCCACTTTCTTTGGTAAGCCTCTTGTTCACTAGAACTCGATCATGTAATTTCTGTTCATCGAAACTGACGAACTTTCTCTAGTTGAAAAATCTAAATCTAGCGGAGTTTCTAGAGTGGGAAGCCATAGGAATTGAAAAATTCTGACTCTTCCCTCATTTGCCCCCTAAAATATGGTTTAGAGTCAGTTTTTAGGAGTTATATGGAGAAGTAACCGCCAAAAACTGCCAAAAAATGCCATTTGACACATTCTAAACATTTTCGGACCCGCGGTGCATCATGTGCCGATCTGACACATCATGCGTCAGTTCCAAAATTTTTTTCATTTCAATTTATATCCAATAAATTCTCAATTTATTCATAAAATTTGGAAAATAAAGTTGTTTCTAAATTATCTATCAAATACATGGACTACATAAAGACATAAACATAAATATACGTGAAAAGCCTCAAACAAAACAAACTCGAAAACACGCTAAATAATGATACAAATGGATTCTCTTTCACAAAGCGCTTGGTTTATTGTCGTCAGCCCAACATTCTAAATCTTATTCTAGGTCAGCCAACATTACTATCTCTTTAAAAGCTGGTCTTCGACCATCAAAATATGATTTTGAATCTATGCCCATTCATTTTAAATATTTTCCAGTTTTGGGGTCTTCAATATTAGTTGCCCCATAGAGATATACATTTATAACTTTGAATGACCCTTTCTACCTAGACTTCATTTTTTTAGGAAATAATTTCAAACTTGTATTATATAATAAAACTTTTTGTCTAGGTTCAAATTCTCTTTCTATTATCTTCTGAGCATGCCATCCTTTCATCTTTTCCTTATAAATCCTCGCATTATCGTAAGATTCATTTTTTATTTTCTCAAGCTCATTCAATTGCAATAATCTTTTCTCAGCAGCTTCTACCAAATTGAAATTCAATTATTCTATAGTCCAATAAGCTTTATGCTCCAATTCAACTGGTAAGTGACAAGTCTTCCCAAAAGTTAATCTATAGGAGGACATTCGTATAGGTGCCTTACAGGATAACCTATATTCCCCTAATGCAGTCTCTAATCTAGTAAACAAATCCATTTTACTAGGATTAATACTCTTTTCCAAAATTCTCTTAATTTCATGATTAGATACTTCTGTTAAACAACTAGTTTGGGGATGATAAGCAGTTGCCCTTTTATGCACTATCTTATATTTTTCCACCAATTTTGTAACTGTTGCATTTCTTAAATGAGATCCTCCATCGGTAATGATTACTCTCGACATTCCATGTCTTGTAAAATTATTTTTAATTAAAAATTTTGAAACACTATGAGCATCACATTGAGACAAAGTGATAGCTTCAATCCATTTGGAAATGTAGTCCACTGCAATCAATATGTATATATTTCTGAAAGAGCGCATAAATGGTCCCATAAAATCCAATCCCCATGCATCAAAAATTTCAAATTCTAAATTAAAATTTAGAGGCATTTCATTTCTTCTTGAAATATTAAGTACTCTCTGACATCGATCACATGTTTTGATATATATATTAACATCTCTAAATAGATTAGGCCAATAAAATCCAGATTGTAAAACTTTATGAACAATTCTACCATTTCCAAAATATCCTCCAAATTCAGAATCATGACATTTTTTAATAATCTCTTGAATTTTATTATAAGGCACACATCGTCTCATCATTAAATCTTTACATTGCTTATATAATTATGAATCATCACAAAAATATGATTTTGTATCATGAATGAATTTCTTTTCCTGCTATTTTGTTTATCTATATGGTAAAATACCACTAATAATATAATTTACAATATGAGCATACCATGTTATTTCCCATCACTTTACAGCATAAAGTCATTCATCAGGAAAAGTTTCATTAGTCTTTTTTTCCATATCTAGTATTCCTTCTTTTTATAGCCTTGATAGATGATCAACAATTTGATTATCAACCCTTTCTTATTGACTACTATGAAATCAAACTCTTGCATCAGAAGTACCCATCTAATTAATCTTGGTTTAACATCCTTCTTTTGCGTCAAATAATTGATAATCGAATGGTTAGTATGTGATACATCAAAAATATATTCATTTTTAGACTCATATTTTATATTCATTTTTGGTGATATTGCACTTTAATGGAAGGTATTTTTATATTTTCTTGCAGGTTATTGAATTTTAGGACTTGAAACAAAAAGGAAGTAAGAAGGATGAAATTTGGAGCAAAAATGAAAAAAGTTAAAGATTTGTTCAGCGTCGACAGCGCCAGACTGGGTGCTGACAGTGTCATCTGACAGAGATCAGCAATTAATTAAATGAACACTGGCGTCGACGATGCCAGAATGGGCGTCGACGACACTTATGGCGGTTCAGGCCCTGTTTCAAGACGATTCAACGAATCTAGATGCCTTTGAAGAGTTTTTGGATGCACCTTTTGGAGAACCAACTCTAGGCTCTATTTAAGGTTGAAATTCATCAGAAAAAACTCTCTCTTGGTCCTCATTAACCCCCTCTTCATTCCTCTTCATCCCTGCTTGTTCATTTTCTCTACACCTCGCCTTCATACATCTTTTCCATTTTCATTCAACCACCATTTAGGAGTCTATTAGTGATTTTTCCTTAAGAGTTTAGAGTTTTTGTGGTGAGATTAAATTTGAATTCTTCTCTAAGAGTGTTGCAGAAGGAAAAAAGTGAGAGATTTTTACTTTCTACATTTCCTAGAAGAGGCTACAAGGGATTTGCTTTAAGAAAGAGTTTCAGATAAGTGTTATTTCTTTATTAATATTGTATGAACCTTTTTTATATATGAAATTTGTATTTTATTGTAACTTTCTCATGAAGTGTAAATAGTTTACTTTATGTTTCTCCCTACTCTGAGATATGTTGAAATAAAGAGATAATATGAATGTGCCAATATTAAAATATAAAATAAATTATGATGATTTTCAACGCTGAACTTAATTTACTTTTTGATTTGGCCAATTGAATTGTTAAAATGTGTTGTAAAACATATGATTCGAGAAATGGAGTATGTGTTCTACAAAAGAGTGAGGATCACATTTGATTCCATGAAAGAGAATTTCGTTCATGGAATTTAGTGCAAATAAATAGGGAAATATACTTTCTTGGTTGTATAATTGGAGAACCTTTAGGGTGACAGACTAAATTCCCAATTTGGTCTTAGTGTTTAAAAACTAAAGCGAGAGTTAGCCTTCAGGTGAAGGGAAGTAGGAGCTCTGGAGTGGGAGCCAGTATCCTCCTAGCTTAGCATCGGATTTAGTGACTAAACCTGGGATTAACCAATGATTTACTATTAGTAAATTAATAAATTTAGAGATAATTATATAAAAAAATATAAATAAAAATTTAAAAATACAAACATTAAAAAAAATCCAAAAAAATTATTTTTTTTATTGAAGAGTTTTTTAAGAAGTTTTTCTTTGCTTATTATATTTATTTATGTGAAATATTGGATCTGAAGGTTAAGTACCTTACGATTCACAATTGGAGAGTATTATTAGAAAAATTTGAAAACAACAAAAAGTAATTAAAAATCTAAAGGAAATGGTGAATAACTTAAATAATCAAATAAACAAAAATCAACAAAGACCTTTAAAAGATTATGCTAATCCGACAGCAGATGAGCTTCACTTGACAATTCAAAATCCTAATGTTATTGCTAATTCATTTGAGTTTAAACCTACTATTATCCAAATGGTATAAAATAATCAGTTTGGAGGAACACCTACTGAAGTCTCGAACTTACATCTTGCTAGTTTTCTTAAAATTTGTGCTGCTTTTAAATTTGACGGAATGTCTAATGATGTTGCTAGGTTTAGAATTTTTTCTTTTTCATAAAGGGATAAAGCCAAGGCTTAGGTAAATTTAAGCACCTGGATCTATCAGAACTTGGGGAGAACAATCATAAAAATTCTTAGCTAAATATTTTCCACCCTCGAAATTTGCTAAGTTTAGAAATGATATTATATCTTTTTGTCAGTTTGAAAGGGAATTGATATATGAAGCTTGAGAAAGATTTAAGGATCTTCTTAGAAAATGTCCACACCATGTTCTGCTGGATTGGTTAATAATTCAAACATTTTATAATGGATTAGAAGGATCACATAGATTTATTATAGTTGTTGTTACGGGTGGATCACTAATGTTAAAACCTTTTGATGAAGCATATTCTTTAATTGAAGAAATGACTACTAAAAATTTTCAATGGCCCTCTAAAAGGCAAAATCCTAAGAGAGTAGTTAGTATTCATGATTCTGATGCAATGTCTATTTTAGCATCTCAAATTTTTGCTATTTTGAAAAAGATTGATCAAAAAGGAGTGAACTCTTCTCAAATACCCCTAATATTAGAGGAAAATTCACTAGGATGGATCATTGATACTCAATAACCTTATGAAACTTTAAATGTTATAAATAATTGAATTAATAATCCTTATTCTAACTTTTATAATCTTGGATGGAAAAATCACCCTAATTTTAGTTGGAATAATTATAACAATTCGGTGAATCCCTTCGGTAATTTGAACAACCAAGGAAGTCCTAGTTATTGACCTTAGTATCCTCCTGGATTTAACTCTAATCCTAACCCATAAGTTAAGGAATAGAAATTGATGATGGAAGAAGTAATGTTAAACATGGGAAATCAAATACAGAATCAAGAGGCTGCTATTAGAAATATTGAAAATCAACTATGACATATAGCTATTGCACTCAGTAATAGACCATCTGAAACTCTTTCAAGTACGGTGGAAATTAATCCAAAAGATCCAAATAATGAGAAAATTAAAGCTATTCAATTATGAAGTGGAAAAGAAGTTGAAGCAAGAATTTAAAGAGAAACTGAAGTTGATGAAGAGAAGGACGAAATTGAAAGTGACCAAAATGAAAATGAACAAACACAAGGTCCTTTAAAAAAATCATTACCTTCAATTCCTTAAAGAATGAAGCAGAAGAACAAAGATAAACAATTTACAAATTTTTTGGAAATCCTTAAGAAATTAATGATAAACATTCCTTTTGTTGAAGCTTTGGAACAAATACCGAGTTATGTGAAATTTATGAAGGATATACTAAATAAGAAAAGGAAGTTTATAGATCATGAGATCATTGCACTTAGTGAAGAGTGTAGTGCTATTATTCAGAATAAGCTTTCTAAATAATTGAAAGATCCTAGTAGTTTTACTGTACCTTGTGCTATTGGTAAAAAGTTTTTTGGAAAAGCCTTACGTAATTTAGGAGCGAGTATCAATCTTATGCCTTTATCGATCTTTAAACGTTTAGATTTGGGAGAGATTTCTCCTACTACTGTAACTCTTCAATTAGTTTATTGATCAATAACTTATCCAAAAGGAGTTATAGAAGATGTATTAGTAAAAGTGGATAAATTTTTTTTCCCTGTAGACTTTATAGTAATGGATATGGGGAAAGATAAAGAAATTCTAATTATTTTGGGGAGAGCATTTCTTGCAATGGGGAGAGCTATAATAGATGTAAAAAAAGGAGAATTAATAACGAGAGTTAATGATCAAGAAATAACATTTAATATTGCAAAAGCTATGAAATATCCTGAAATAGAAAAAGATAATAAATATTTTAAGATGGAACTAACTGATTATCTGAGTAATGAGAAATTTATGGAAGTGTTTTAAGACAAATTAAGACAAGGAGAATTTTTTGAAAAATAAGGACGAAATAAAAGAAGAAGATTTGGATTATACTCAGGGCAAATTTAAAACTTTAAACTTGTTGGAAAACGATAATAAAAATTTTATTCCTTCAAGTATTAAACCACCTGAACTTGAACTGAAAAAATTAACTGCCCATTTAAAATATGTGTTTTAAGGAGAGTCATCTACATTGCCTATTATTACATCCTCAAAATTAATTGAATTTCAACAACCAAAATTAATAAAGATGTTGAAAAAATATAAGAAGACTTTTGGATGGACTTTAGCTCATATTAAATGAATTGATCCTTACATTTGTCTGCACAAAATTCTATTAGATGAACAATACGAACCTAAAGCTGATGCTCAGAGGAAATTAAGCTCAATAATGAAAGAAGTTGTTAAAAAAGAAATTTTAAAATGGTTTGATGCTGGAATTATATATCCTATTTTAGACAGCGCTTGGGTAAGCCCAATTCACTATGTTTCAAAGAAAGGAGGAGTGATCGTTGAAAATAATGAAAAAAATGAATTAATTCAAATAAGACAAGTTACTGGTTGGCGAATTTGTATTGACTATAGAAAATTAAATCTGGCCACCAAGAAAGATAACTTTCTTTTACCCTTTATAGACCGAATGTTGGATAGATTAGCTGGAAAGAAATAGTTTTAGTTTTAGATGGATATATCAGTTATCACCAAATTCTAATTGCTCCAGAGGATCAAGAGAAGACAACATTTACAAACCCTTATGAAACATTTGCTTTTCAAAGAATGCCTTCTCGACTATGCATGACACCTGCAACATTTCAAAGATGTATGATATCAATTTTTAGCAATTTTATTGAACATGGAATTGAAGTATTTATGGATGATTTTGCTGTATTCATAACTTTGTTTGAATTATGTTTAAATAATTTAGAAAAAGTTTTGGAAGTATGTGAAAGAATCAACCTAGTACTAAATTGGGAAAAATGTCAATTTATGGTTACAGGAGGTACTGTACTTTGGCATAAAATTTCTGAAAAATGTCATGGAAGTGGATCCTGCAAAAATTTAAGTTATTGAAAAGTTACTACCTCCTACTAATGTTAGAGGGGTAAGAAGCTTTCTAGGACATGCTAGTTTCTACAGGCACTACATAATATTTTTTTTGAAAATAACTTAGTCATTTTGCCAACTTTTAGAAAAGCTACCAAATTTGATTTTAACGAGGAATGCTTAAAAGAATTTGAATCATTGAAAGAAAAATTAATCACTCCACCTATAATAGTTCCGCCTAACTGGGAAAAACCATTTGAAATAATGTGTGATGTTAGTGATTATATTATTGGGGTTGTTTTAGGACAAAGGCACAACAAGGTTTTTAAAGCAGTATATTATGCTAGTAAAACTCTAAATAATGCTCAAATTAACTACACTACTACTGAAAGAGAGTTATTAGCTTGTTTATGCCTTTGATAAATTTAGACCTTACTTAATCAGAACCAAATTTATAGTGCATACATATCATTCTGCTATTAAATAGATGATGCAAAAGAAGGATGCTTAACCGATATTAATTAGATGGATACTTCTTTTGCAGGAGTTTTATTTTAGCATAGTTGATAGAAAGGGAAATGATAATCAAATAGTTGATCGTTTTTGTAGACTAGAAAGATAAATATTAACTAAATTTGCAAATGAAATTTTAGAAAATTTCCCTCATGAACAATTATATAGTATTGATGAAATGAATGTACCGTGGTATGCCGATATAGTAAATTATATTGTAAGTGATATTCTATCACCTGATATTAAAAATTAGCAACTAAAGAAATTCATTTATGATTCAAAATTCTATTTTTTGGGATGAACCATATTTATATATACAATGGAAATATCTAATTTTTACAAGGCTTGTGCCCTATGAAGAAACTCAACACATAATTGAAAGATGACATGATTCTGAATTTGGAGGACATTTTGGAACAAAGAGGACTGCATATAAGATTTTAAAAGCTAGATTTTTTTAGCATACTCTGTTTAGAGATGTTAATGAATATATTAAAACATGTGATCGATGTCAGCGGGTAAGAAATATTTTTAGAAGAAATGAAATGCCTCTAAATTACACATTAAAAGTTAAAAAATTTTATGTGTGGGGATTTTATAGGACCATGTTTGCCTTCATTTGCAAATTTATATATATTACTTGCTATTGATTATATGTCCAAATTGATTGAAGCTATTGTTGTACCTCGATGTGATGCTCGGAGTGTTTCTAAGTTTTTAATTAAAAATATTTTACAAGATATGGAATGCCGAGAGTAATTATTATAGATGGAGGATCTCATTTTAGGAATAAGAGAATCAAAAAAATTAATTAAGAAATATGATAATATGCATAGATTCTCTACAGCTTATCATCCTCGTACTAGCGGTCTAGCAGAGATATCAAATTGTGAAATTGAAAAAATTTTAGAAAAGGTTGTAAATCCCTATAAATTGGAATAGTCTGCTAGATTAGATAATGCAATATAGGCATATACAACTGCTTATAAGACTCCTATAAGATTGTCCCCATATAGACTTAGTTTTGGAAAAACATGTCATTTACCATTAGAATTGGAGCATAAAGCAATTTGGGTTATTAAAGAATTTAGTTTTAAATTAAATGATGCTGGTGAGAAAAGGTTATTGCAGCTCAATGAACTTGAGGAGATTAAAAATGAAGCATATGATAATGCAAAAATCTATAAAGAGAAAATTAAAATATGGCATGATCAAAAAATTATTAAAAAGAAGTTTGAACCTGGATAAGAAGTTTTATTATATAATACAAGATTGAGATTATTTCCAAGAAAACTAAAATCCAGGTGGTTAGGACCATTTCAAGAGATTAAAGTCTATCATTATAGAACTGTTGTTTTTAAAGATCTTAAAACTAGAAAGATATTTAAAGTTAATGGGAATCAATTGAAACATTATTATGAAGGGCACATACCACAATTTAAAGAAGTTTTCATGTTAAGTCAACCCAACTAAACTAATGGTGCGTCAGGCTGACAACGTTAAACCGAGCGATTTGTAGAAGGCAACCCATATATAAATATATATATATATATGTACTACTATTTTGTTTGATAAGTATTTTATATATTAGTACATAATAAATCTACACAATTTTATATCATAAATTAAAACAAACATTGGTGTTGGAGGAAAATTTGGAATTAAATTGAACAAAAAATTGAAATACACGATTTTAGCCTCTAACGCCGACAGCTCCAAAATGGGCGTCGATGGCACTCGCTAGACAGACCATGGCACCGATAGTGCCATTCGGAGCATCGACGACATCTCGAGCAATTTTGTGCAGTGTTGATGTTTTTGGTGGACTTTGGCGGGATTTCGCTCCTTAATAACTGTCGGGAGGTATTTTTAAAGTCCTAAAAGCTGTCTTGGATGATCAGAAACTTCCTAGTTTTGAATTCCATGGTTTCCAATTCAAGAAATACTTCCAGATATTAAGTTTTCAATAGAGGATCATTTATCATTTTTGACGCACAAAGATTATACAAAAAAGTCATTATGAAGAAGAGGCTTATCAACGAATGTAATAGAAAATCTTAAATACCTTTTCAGTCACCTAGATTGGAGGATCAAGGAGAATTTTGATGATACTGGAACAATTGAAGCAGGATTGGTTCAGATGTTCAAGGAAAAAGGATGGATCGAATAAAATTCAACTTATCAATTCCCGTACCGACCGTTCTATAATCTGTACGTTCGTAACCAGTCAATGGGAGATATTAGAGGAGGAGAAAACACTGAAGAAGAGGCAGAATAATTGAAGAATTTGGACTCTTTATAAGTTTAAAACACTTATGTATTTAATGTTATTGTGTGCATTTTATTTAGTTTTCTTGGCTTTAGAATTCTAAACTTTGATTGTGTGTATAGTTTTGTATCAGCGTTTAGTGTTGTGGCTTGATTTCGACATTGAATTATAATTTGATTTGCTTTATATATTTGAAAATGTGATTAGAAACTTGTATTTGTAAAAGTGTACTTTCATATATAAAAGTTAGTTTGGTGTTGTTTGTGAAAATGTTCGTTTGTGATTTATTTTTAGATAAAAATTTATGTTCAAAAATACTAATAATACTTTGGAGTAAACTGAAAGAAAATTAAAAAATGCGAAAATCAGAAAATGGAATTTTTAGCCTTCAGCGCTGGCACGGGCTCCGACAATGCCCTCAACCCGAGAACACCTTAAACGTCTTAAAATTCAATATTTGCACTGTAAAACTCCATTTTTACCCTTTGAGTCACTTTCAACCTCTGATTTTTTCACCTAGGGCTTGATTTTGCTCGAATTTGAAGCAATTTTACGGTAAAGGAAGTTCTGATTTCATCTTTTCTATGTAAGAGCTACAATTTGAACAAAATTTTTTTTATTTTCAGCAAGGATTTATCTAACATTGCCGAGATCTGAAAATTTTGGAAGTTTGTGAGAGATTTTGAGAAAATAGTTTGATGAAGAACTCTTACTTTGTAGATTTAAGTTTTAAGAGTTTTACATTGTGATTTTAGGAATTTTAGGAATTTATTTTGATTTTTATCAAATTTTTCTTAGATTTACCATGACACCCAAAGTGAACATAGGAAAGAGAAAGGTGGACTAAGATGAACAAAAATTTCTTAGCTTTAAAGTTAGTGCTCGTTTCCATAGTCTACTTGAAAATAAAAAAGTGATTCTGGATTGTGGAATTAAAATCTCGGGTAGAGAAATCGAGTGATTAATCAATGCTAAGCAGTGGGAAAATTTTTGTTATTTTACTGCCTATGCGATTATTGGTGTAGTGATGAAATTCTAGGCCAATTTTATAGAGACTTCTGAAGACTTTGTTTTTGTTCATGGGAAAATGGTGGAGTTTACTCCAAGTGAAATTAATGAATATTATCAATTAGAAGATGTGTATAATTGCTAGTGTAAATCATTTTCTGATATAAATGAGGACTTGGATGAGATTATTTATTTTCTTACTGATGGAAGAGGAACCTAGAAGGTCAAAAATGGTGCTAAGATAAACTTTCCCTTTCTATGTTAAATATAGTATCTAAGACCTGACCCTACTTTATTTCTGGAAGAATGATACCGACAAATCATCATAGTGAGGTTACAAAGGATAGAGCCATCCTAAACTTCTATATGTAGCAGGTGATGAGGATAAATGTAGGCTCTATTATTTATATGAAGACTAGATCTATTTCTTTGGGAGAGACCTCTGGCGGTTTAGTACACCCTGCCTTGATCTCCATACTTTGTGAATAGGCAGGAGTTGATTTTAGACCTGAGGAAGAGAGGATTGAGCCTCTAAAGCCTATTGGGCATGACAATATAAAGACATATGAATCTCATGTTGGATGGAGGTCTGGAAGTAATACCAGAGATATTCCTTCTACTTTGTGGGACCCCTACTTCTAGTGACCCTACTTTTTGAGAACTATTGGACTAGATTATGATCCAACAGGGAGATATCTTGAGAATGGATCATAGAATGGAAAAAATGGAGGCCATAAATGCTCACACTGATGATTTGATAAGACAAAAATTTGAATATGTTGTTACTTATGATGATGAGATGATCAGATATATGAAGGGTGATCACTTAGTTCAGTTTCCTACTCATCCTATCTTTACTTCATAACAGCAGCAAAATTTGAATGCGGAAGAAGAAGAAGAAGAAGACAATTATTGGAGATATGTTAGTTTGATCGTTCTTTTAATTTATTTTATTGTACTTTGTTATTTTGATGTTTTTTTTATTATATTGTTAAGATTGTTTCTTGTTAGAAAGTGAGACTCTGTTTTATTTTAGATATTAAGTTGTGAACTGTAGAATTGTAAAACTATTTTTTATTTGTAATTCAGTTTAGTTCTGATGTTAGTTGTTACTATTTTGTTAAATGTATTGTATATAACTATTTCTCAGCAGATTTTATATGTATTGTGTGTTATTTTATATTTTAAGTTTTATAGCTTTTCATATTAGCACCTGCAATATTTTAGAATGAAGTTTCAAAACTAGAACCTTCAACAGGTAAGTCTTTTCTTTATGTATTTAATTTTTTCTTTAACTTTTAATTTTTAAGTTCTTCATGCTCAGTCTTTTAAATATTTAAGTTTATGGGAGAAACAAAAATTCATTTTTAAAGAAAGAAACTTAATTTTATTTGTCCTCACTTAGCTATATTTTCAAAAAAATTTAATTTAACATGACTTTTGGTATGAGGGGATAACTTTAGATAACTATATTTATGTTTCTAAATAAATAGTAAACTTATTTAAAAATTTTCAATAATAAAGGTTAACTTTAAAGAGTAAGATATTTAATATAAAAGAATAAGACTATGTTTTTCTATTTTAAGTAAAAAAAATTTGTATTTTGAAGTATTAAAAATCTTAAAGATTCAAGTAAGAAGAAAAGAATTAAACTTTATGAAATCTTCAAGTTAATATAAATTTGTTAAGTGAAGAAATGTGAAAGGCTTTTGACTTTAAGAAGAGGATAGTGAAGTTCAAAATCATTAAAGGCTATCCATATATAGTAATCCTCCCATATAAAAGAAAAGGAGAGAAAAGAAAAGAAAAAGGATTGAAAAGGATCGTGAAGAGAAAAGAAAAGAAAATGATAATATGGGGAGAAGCTTGAGGAGATGTCTAATTAAAAATTGTCTTCACTAGAATCAACTTAAAAAAGAAGGCTTAACTACATTTTCTAAACTTGTATTTGAGTATTAACTTATTTAATAGTAAAGTTTCATGAAGTTCTTTTTCATATGAATACTCTAAGTGACTTTAACATGATAATTTGCAACTTTTTCTTGAAAAGAATAGAGAATCAGAAATCTTAAACTTGATTGTTGTATATTCTTATACCTTTGGCATTAACTGGAGTTGTTTTGAATTTTTCTTAAGTTATGCTATTGTATTTAGTAGACTAAAATTTGGAAATCTAGATGTTAAATTCTTTACCATAAGTCAGATTCTTAGTAGTCAAGGAGTTACTTGAGGACAAGTAACATGTGAGTTTGGGGGATTTGATACACCAAAAATATATGCATTTTTAGACCCATATTTTATACTCATTTTTTGTGAGATTGCACTTTAATGGTAGGTATTTTTAATGTTTTCTTGCAGGTTGTTGAATTTTGGGACTTGGAGCAAAAAGGAAGTAAATAGAATAAAATTTGGAGCAAAAAGGAAGTAAATAGAATAAAATTTGGAGCAAAAATGGAGAAATTAAAAAAAATTTCAGCATCGACGGCGCCATTTGACAGAGAAGAGGGAAATAAATGACGTACCACTGGGACCGACGTGCCAATGTCGGTTCAAACCCTATTTCTAGAAGATTTGATGAATTTGGATGCTTTTTGAAGAGTTTTTGGATGCACCTATTGGAGAACCGACTTTAGGCTCTATTTGGGGCCTAAATTGATCAGAAAATGTGCTCCTTTTCGTAATTCCTCACCACCATTCATTCTCTTACATACCATACACTTTTCCATCCTCATTCCACCACCATTTTAGAGTCTATTAGTGATTTTTCTTTAAGAATTTAGAGTTTTTCTGTTGAGATTAAGTGTGAATCTTTCTTTAAGAGTGTTGGAGAAGGATAAAAGTGAGAAATTTCTTCTTCCTACATTTCCTAAGAAAGGCTACAAGGGATTTGCTTTGAGAAAGAGTTTCATATAAGTATAGTTTGTTTATTATTGTTGTATGAACTTTCTTTTATATATGAAATTTGTGTTTTACTATATCTTTCTCATAAAGTCTAAGTAGATTCCTTTATCTTTCTCCCTACTCTAAGATATGGTAAAATGAAGAGATAATATGAATGTGTCAATGTTAAAATATAGAATAAATTATGATGATTTTTCAACTTTGAAGTTAATTTACTTTTCAATCTGGCCAATTGAATTGTTAAAATTTGTTGTGAAACAAATGATTCAGGGAACCGGAGTATGAGTTCTACAACAGAGTGAGGATCACATTTGATTCCATGAAGGAGGATTTTGTTCCTAGAATTAAGTGCAAAGAAATAGGGAAATATACATTATTGGGTGTAGAATTGGAGATTTTAGGGTCATAGACTAAAATCCTCAATTCAGTCTTATTGTTTGAGAACTAAAGTGAGAGTTAGCCTTTAGGTGAAGGGAAGTGGGAGCTCTGAAGTGGGAGCCAGTATCCTCCTCGCCTAGCCACGGATTTAGGGACTAAACCTGGGATTAACCAATGTTTTTCTCTAACACTGTATCAGGGTAGAGAATTAAAACTACTTCTATTTGGCACAATACATCTTAAAAGCTTTTATCTCATCTAATTTTACCCAAAATCTCATTGTAGTGAGAAATATGTGTTTTCACATAAGAAATCTTTATCACATAAACATAATTTAATGGTTTAGTAGTTACTGTTTAAACTTTGCATTTTAGTTTTGCTAGAAGTTAAATAATTTGGCTATGTTAGCATCTTACACATTCAAAATTAGTGACAGTAAATTTGTTTGATTTCTGTGAATTTCTTAGTTAATTTATCATTTCAAATTTAAGCCTTCCCCTTGGGATTGATATTTGGGGCTTAAATAGAAAGTCCTTTATTAATTGATAATGATACGTATACTTGCATAGAATCCCAACATTAATTGCTTAAATTTCTTATTTATAAAAGATTGCATCAAGCTTTTGGCACTGTTGCATTGTCAACTTTATATATTTTACACAACTATATTACATTTCACATCAAGATCATGCATCCACCTCTGTTGCTTCTACATCTATTTCTAGAAGTGAGTGTACTGAAGCTCAGGATCAATTATTGTAGAGGATGATGGATAATATTAATTATACCGTAGATAAGCTTCAAAATCTATAGCATTTTGTAGAACATATCGATGGGTATGCTAGAAGGCATAGTGATTATACGGAGAAATTTCACTCATCTTTGGAAAGCCTCATTAGGGGTAACCAAGGAGTGGAATTTCCTTCATATCCAAGAAACCCTGATTATGTGCCTACAAATGTCTGGATCACAAACATCATCAACCAAGATAAAATTTACCGCCAAAAAATTCAAATAATAAAACAACTCAAAATTTAATCACATACACCACACAAAACTACAATTGCCATGAAATTAAGATGTCTCTATCAGATGGTCGAGGCAACCTACAGTTGCTAACAAGGCTTCCCACGGTCTAAATGAAATTATGGAACTCATTCAGTTGAGTTTAGTAAGTTCATTTGGACTAAGTGAATCCAATAGAAAATAGTGGTACTGGAACAAGGGAACCGTAAGATCCTAACTGGTGTCGCTCTAATCAACTTTAACATGCACTCATAAAATTTTAAGAACTTCAACCATAAGGCCACCTGATTTTACATCATAACTTAACACCACTAGAAAACTCAAACTCGTCACGGCGAGGATTCCAGAGCTAGCATGGTGAGCAGCACGACCATCTTCAATAGTAGAACCTGTCTTCCCCAGCTAAACCAATCTTCCTTCTTTAGATATAAACAACATAGCCATAGGACTTTGAGGTTGTTTTCTTATGCAATGTAAATCCTCACCTTATCTTTAGGCTTTTGTACAACCCTGCTATACAATATAGGCCCTAACTCGTCTTAGGATTCTGAGGTCGTCATTCGTCATGACCTAAATCCTCACATCTTCCAAGCGATTTGTGTGATCGTTTCACACGAATGTAAGCCCTAACTTATAAAATTGGCAGGATGAAACACCTAAATATTTCTCCTCGGAAATTGAAGCCAAACATTAGGATAACTTGGGAAGTCACCAGGGTTCTCCTCTGAATTCATGGCATCCTCTAGTTCTTCCTCATTTGGACTCTACAACAAAATGTTCCAAATTTGAATCAATCCCCTTTCACACCTCTACGTCTGATCTCATTGAAAATTCCTACACTTTGAAACTCCTTAAAGATAACATTTTCTAATTTTTATTGAGAGTCTTCTTAGGTGACTTTTGTCATTTAAGATGTAATTAACTATAGGGGATTGCCCTTATAGGAAGCATGTACAAACCCAACTTAATATAAACCCTATTTAATTCTTTATATTAAATAAGAGAACTTATTGGCAAATATAAAGGTTTCACAGACCAAATGTATGTCATATATTCCTTAGTTTATTTGATCGAGCCTCATCCTCAAGTCTTGTGTTTATCCTTTGGGATATATACAAAACTTATGGTACAACGCTCTTTCATTTAAACTATGAAAAATATGGCGTCAGTTTGATTTTGTATTTTTCCAAAATTAAATATACATTTGTAAATTAAATGTCCTTTCGAAGCGGGTGACGAGATTTTGATTTCGGTGACTGACAGCTTCTTACGGGCAACTCTCCAACCAAAAATAGCAACGACAGATGCCTAAATAAAAATTGGCTTCACTTGAATCAACTTAAGGAAGAAGAGTTGACTACATTTTCTAAAATTTTATTTGAGTATTAGTTTATTTACTAGTAAATTTTTATGAATTTCTTTTTCATATGGATATTCTAAGAGACTTTAATATGACAACTTACAATTTTCTTCAAAAGAATAAAGAATCATAAAATTTGGACTTGATTGCTAAATATTCTTAAACCTTTAGTATTAGTTGTAGTTGATTTGAATTTTTCTTAAGTTATGTTATTATGTTTAGTAGACTAAAATATGGAAATCTAGAAGTTAAATTCTTTACCATAAGTCATATTTTTATGTAGTAGAGGAGTTACTTGAGGACAAGTAACATGTAAGTTTGAGGGATTTTGATACACCAAAAATATATGTATTTTTAGACACATATTTTATACTAATTTTTGGTGATATTATGCTTTAATGGAAGGTATTTTTATGTTTTCTTGAAGGTTATTCATTTTTAGGACTAGAAGCAAGAGGGAAGCAAAAAAGATGGAATTTAGAGTCAAAATCGAGTTTTTGAAGAAATACTCAGCGCAGACAGCGCCAGGAGCAGCGCCAATGGCACAGACTTACAGAACGACTGATGGATTTTACTTAGCACCGATGGTTTTATTTGATAGACAGTAGTGAAATTAAATAGGGGACACTGGCGCCGACGGCGCCAATTTCAGTTCAGACCCTATTTTAAGAAGATTCAATAAATTTGGATGGTTTTTGGATGCACCTATTGGAGAACCGACTCTAGGTTCTATTTGGGGCCGAAATTGATCAAAAAAGAGGCTGCTCTTCATTCCTCCTTGCTCATTTTTGCCACACCTCGCCTCCATACACTTTTTCCATCTTCATTCCACCACCATTCAAGAGTCTATTAGTGATTTATCTTTAAGAGTTTAGAGTTTTAGTGGTGAGATTAGGTGTGAAATCTTCTCTGAGAGTGTTGGAGAAGGTGAAAAGTGAGATATTTTTTCTTCCTACTTTACTTAGGAGAGGCTACAAGGGATTTGCTTTGAGAAAGAGTTTCAGGTAAATGTTGTATGAACTTCTTTTATATATGAAATTTGTGTTTTGTTATATCTTTCTCATGAAGTCTGAGTAGTCTTCTTTATCTTGCTCCCTAATCTGAGATATGGTAAAATGAAGAGATAATATGGATGTGATAATATTAAAAAAAAAAAAAATTGTGATGATTTTTCAACTCTGAACTTAATTTACATTTTGATTTGGCCAATTGAATCATTAAAATGTGTTGTGAAACATATGAACTAAGAAATGGAGTATGAGTTCTACAATAGAGTGGGGATCACATTTGATTCAATGAAGGAGTATTTAGTTCATGGAATTAAGTGTAAATAGATAGGTAAATATATGTTGTTGGGTGTAGAATTGAAGATTTTAGGGCGACTGACTAAAATCCCCAATTGAGTCTTAGTGTTTAAAAACTAAACCGAGAGTTAGCCTTCAGGTGAAGGGAAATGGGAGCTCTATAGTGGGAGCCAGCATCCTCCTAGGCTAGCCACGGATTCAGGGACTAAACCTGGGATTATCCAATGATTTTCTATAACACTGTAACAGAATAGAGAATTTAAACTGCTCCTCTTTGGCACAATACATAATAAAACCATTTATCTCATCTCATTTACGAAAATCTCATTGTAGTGGGAAAGATGCTTTCGCACATAGGAAATCTTTATCACAAAAACATAGTTAAGTAGTTTAGTAGATACTATTTAAACTTTGCACTTTACTTTTGCTAATAATTAAATAATTTAGTTTTGATAATATCTTAACAATCTAAATTAGTGACAGTAATTTTGTTTCACTTTCTGTGAATTTTCTAGTAAATTTATCACTTCAAAATCTAAACCTTCCCCGTGGGATCGATATTTGTGACTTAAATAGAAAGTCCTTTATTACTTGATAACGATACATATATTTGGGTAGAATCCCAACATTAATTACTTAAATTTCTTAATCATAAATATTGCATCAAGCTTTTGGTACTGTTGCATAGCGGAGTCAAACTTATAGAAATTTTACACAACTTTATTTTTATCGAGATCACCTTCTCATGAATTTTGAGTAGACTTCTTTATCCTTCTCCCTACTTTGAAAATATGGTTTTGTGATAAATAGATTTTGTTTTGTATTGTTTTAAATGATAATAATTTGTGATGGTTTGAACTCCGATCTTCATTTATTTTTTGATCTGGCCAATTGAATTATTAAAATTTATTGAGAGATGACAAAAGGAAAATATGTTGAGATTTTCATACCAATTTTACACTGTTTTTTGATGATATTGCACTTTAAAGAAAGATATTTTTGATGTTTTGTTGTAAAAATGATAAATTAGGGTCATTGGAGCAAAAAGATGCAAAAATGAGCAAATTTGGAGCGAAAAGGACTAAAATATGAAGATTTGAACTAGGACGCCGACGACAAATTGTTCCCGAGACTCCAGATTTAATTCACTTAGATGGCCCACCGAAGGTGCCCTCGAGGCCGCCGACGGCGAGATCGGCGGTTATGTCCAACAATGCATTTGATGAGGACAAATTTTGGAGGGGTGCCTAGAAAACTCTTGGGAAAACTCATCCACAACTTTAAAAGAAGATTTTGACTAAAAATTTGGAGAGAGTCAAGAGGAGTTGGAGGAGCTAGAAGGTTAGAACAGCGTCCAAGAGCTCCAGTAGTGTCTAGAGAGTCTAATTTGTGAGGAATTCTTTGAGAGATTGTAAGAGTGGAGGGAAAGTGAGAGATTTATTCCTCCTTACCACGTCGAAGAGGAATTCTGTGTGCTGTAAAGAAAGGAAGAGATTCAGAGGAACTTCAAGGAGTTTGCTTGAGGAGAATTTAGAGATAAGTGTTATTTACTTGTTGTAGTTGTATGACTTTACTTTTATATATGAATTTCGTGTTTTTTTGTGTCTTTCCCATGAGTTCTAAGTAGTTTTCTCTGCCTTTCTCCTTGTCTTGAGATTTATGAAATGGTGATTTGAATTGGTTAAGCCATGAAAATGTTAAAGAAATTGTGATGATCTTTTCACTTCGATCTTGATTTACTTTCAATCTGGCCAATTGATTTGTTAAAATATGTTGAGTTTTTCAACTAAAGTTAAGATTACATCCAAGATTCAGGGAGGTCAAAGCCCTTGGGAGTTTGGTGCAAATAAATAAGGAAATAAAATTATCGGGCGTAGAATTGGAGATTTTAGAGTAACATACTAAAATCCCTAATTCGGTTCTATCATTTGGGAGCGGATGTATAGATGTTAGCCCTCAGGTGAGGGGAACGTGGGAGCTCCGAAGTGAGAGCCGGTTTTCTCTCAAGCTAGCCGCAGATTCAGTAAACAAGCGTAGGATTAGTCAATGTTCTTTATTACTGGACCAAAGGATAAAGAATAAGTATGCTCCTATTTAGCACAATACAATTTGAACTGATTTACTTTATCCATTCACTATAATTTCTTGACAAGGAGAAGGATGCTTTCTTATATATTGAATATCATATTAAAAACTTTATTAATATATTTAGTTATTTAAAAGTTATTAAAATTACATATTTATTTCAATTGCCTATTAGTGATAGATAAGCAATTTGAATTCCATTGTTGCAATTGAGTATTGCTTTTCTATAATTTTAGTTCGTAGCTTCTAATATTACTCCTTGTGGGATCGATATCTAGGACTCCATTAGAGCTTTATATTACTTGATCGATACGTATAATTGCATTGATAAGTGTGACTTTACCATTATTGAATATTTTATATATACATCTTTATCAAATCTATAACTGTTATTAAGTTTTTGGTGTCGTTGCTGAGGAATTAAATCTTTTAGCAGCAGTATTAAATTCTTGTATTTTTAATCATATATAAAGTCACTGTCAAGTTTTTGGCGCCCTTGTCGGGGAGTAAACAAGAATCATAATTAGAGTAACGGACAAATTAAGATTATTAGAAAATTTTTACTTGAATTGCAACTTATTTTCATATTTGGTTAACTGTTTTACTGCATAGTGATTTGAAATTGTATGCGTAAATTTGGACCTGAAAATCTTATACCCTACCATTCGGAATTAGAACGCACTGTTAGAAAAATTAGAAGACTGAGAAGAAAACCTAGAAATTCTGATATAATGGAAAACAACATGAACAATCAAGGAATAGAAAATGAACACCAACCTAGACCCCTACGAGATTATGCAAATCCTACAGCATATTAAATTCTCTTATCTATCCAAAATTCTATTATAGGTACTAATTCATTTGATCTTAAACCTGCTATTATCCAAATGGTAAAAAGCAATCAATTTGGAGGTACACCAAATGAAGATCTTAATTTACACCTTGCTAGCTTTTCAGAACTATGTGCTACCTTTAAATATGACAGAGTTTCAAACGATGTTGTTAGACTTAGACTTTTTCCTGTTTCACTTAGGGATAAGGCTAAGATGTGGTTAAATTTGTTAGCACCAGTATCTATTAGAACTTGGGGAGAACTTTCATAGAAATTTCTATCCAAATATTTCCCTCCATCCAAAACTGCTAAGCTTAGAAATGACATAACATCGTTCTGTCAGATTGATGGAGAGTCAATATATGAAGCTTGTGAGAGATTTAAAGATCTTCTTAGGAAAAGCCCTCATTATTCGTTATCAGATTGGTTGATAATTCAAACTTTTTATAATGGATTAGTGGGATCACTTAGATCGATTATAGATGCTGCGACTGGTGGGTCTTTAATGTAAAAAACTTTTGATGAGGCTAATTTGTTAATAGAAGAGATGGTTACCAACAATTTTCAATGGCCCTCTGAAAGGGTAAATCCTAAAAGAGTAGCAAGTATCCATGATTCTGATGCAATATCTATGTTAGCTTCACAGATTGCTGCAATATCAAAGAAATTAGATCATTATGGAATGAATTATTCTCCAACACCTACTATAATGGAAGAGAATTCATCCGGGCAATTTGTGGATGTTCAACCTTCATATGAGACTTTAAATGCTATAAATAGACCCAACAACCTTTGCTCGAACTATTATAACCAGGTTGGAAGAATCATCTAAATTTTAATTGGAATAATAATTTTGCTACAAACCAATAATGGGCGAACAACCTAGTGAACCCATTAGAAAATTCATTCAACCAAGGAAATGTTAATTATAGACATTCTTATCCTCCAAGATTTAACAGTAACACTCAAATTAAGAAAAAGAAGTTGTCTATGGAAGAGCTGATATTAAAGATGGGTCAAGAATTGGAAAATCAAGGAAATCAATTACAAATTCAAGGAAATCAATTACAAAATTAAGGAACTGCTATTAAAAATATTGAAAATCAATTAGAGCATATCGCTACTGCTCTTAGTAACCGAACATTAGTAACTTTTCCTAGTACTGTGGAACAAAATCCCAAAGATTAAGGAAAAGAACAAATTAAATCCATACAATTACGAAGTGGAAAATGATTGGAAACAAGACCATAAAATAAAATGGAAACTAAAAATAGAAAGTAGATACCAAAAAAGAAAAGGATCATGAATACCCATAATTAGAATATCCATTTACACAAATGAAAATTATTGTGGAGAAACCTCCACTACCGTTTCCTCAAAGATTGAAGCAACACAAGCAGAATAAACAATTTTCCAAGTTTTTAGAAATTCTTAAGAAATTAATGGTAAATATTCCCTTCGTAGAAGGTTTAGAGCAAATGTCCAATTATGTGAAATTTATGAAAGATATTCTGAAAAAGAAAAGGAAGTTAACTGATAATGAAACTGTTGCACTTAGTGAAGAGTGTAGTGCAATTATTCAGAAAAAAACTTCCAAAAAAATTGAAAGATCGAGGCAGTTTCACTATACGGTGTGTTGTCGGTGAAAAATTTTATAGAAGAGCTTTATATGATTTGGGAGCCAGCATTAATCTTATGCCTTTATCAAATTTCAAAAGATTAGGATTAGGAGAAGTCTCACCTACTTCTGTAACTCTTCAGTTAGCGGATCGTTCAGTTACATATCCTAAGAAAGTTATAGAAAATGTGTTAGTAAAAGTTGATAAATTTATCATTCCTGTGGATTTCATTGTTTTAGATATGGAGAATGATAAAGAAATACCTATCATTTTAGGGAGACCATTTTTAGCTACTAGAAAAGCTATGATAGATGTTCAAAAATGAGAATTAACTATGAGAGCTAACGATCAAGAAGTGACATATAACATTGCAAAATTTATGAAATACCCTGCTGTTGAAAGAGATAATGAATGTTTTCGCGTGGAAATTAGTGAACATCTATTGAATGAACATATTAAAGAACATTTTGAAGAGAAAGAACAATTTGAACATAGTGATGAATTTATTTTGATCAAAATAGAAATTGAAGAATTGATTATGTTCAAGAAAAATTTGAGATGTTGGATATTACAGAAAATGCTGATAACAATATAGTTCCGTCAATTATAAAACCACCTGAACTTGAGATGAAAATATTGCCAAGCCATTTGAAGTATGTGCTTCTGGGAGACTCATCTACATTGCCTATTATTATATCTTCGAAATTAAATGATTTTCAAGAGCAAAGACTTTAGATACATTAAAAAGATATAAGAAAGTTTTTGGTTGGACCTTAGCTGATATTAAGGGAATCAGTCCTTCAATCTGTATGCATAGAATTATACTAGATAAACAATTTAAACCAAGAGTTGATCCGTAAAGGAGATTAAACCCAATGATGAAAGAAGTAGTAAAAAGGAGATTTTGAAATGGTTAGACACTGGAATTATATATCCTATTTCAGATAGTGTGTGGGTAAGTCTAATTCATTGTATTCTTAAGAAAGGAGGAGTGACTGTGGAAACAATCGAAAATGATGAATTAATACCTATCAGATAAGTTATTGGGTGGCGTATTTGCATTGATTATAGAAAATTAAACACTGTCACGAAGAAAAATCAATTCCCTTTACCCTTTTTAGACAAAATAGTAGTTAGACTTGCTGGGCACAAATATTTTTATTTTTTAGATGGATATACCAGTTACCATCAAATTCCTATTGCTCCTAAGGATCAAGAAAAGACAACATTTACTAGTCCTTTTGGAACTTTTGCTTTTCGAAGAATGCCTTTTGGATTATATAATGCACATGCAACATTCCAGTGATTTATGATGTCTATATGTAGTAAGTTAATTGATGACGGATTGGAAGTGTTTATGGATGATTTCTCTATATTTGGAACATCATTTGGCACATACTTAAATTATCTTGAAAAATTTTGGGAGCTTTGCAAAAGAACTAATTTAGTTCTAAATTGAGATAAATGTCAATTTATGGTTGCAGGAGGAATTGTGTTAGAGCATAAAATTTCGGAAGATGGTATGGAAGCAAACCCTGCAAAAATTCAAGTTATATCTAAACTAACACCTTCTACTAATGTAAGAGAGGTTAGGAGTTTTCTTGGACATGTTGGATTTTACAAGCGTTTTATTAAAGATTTTTCAATAAATACCGAACCTCTATGCCAACTTTTAGAAAAGGACAAGAAATTTGAATTTACTAAAAACTGTTTAAATGCCTTTGAGTTATTAAAGAAAAAATTAATCACAACCCCTATTATAGTTTCACCTAATTGAGAGAAACCATTTGACCCAATGTGTGATGCTAGTGATTATGCTATTGGAGCTGTTCTTGGACAAAGGTATGAAAAGATTTTTAAGGTTATATTCTACGCTAGTAAAACTCTTAATGAAGCTCAAATTAAAAATACTGTTACTGAAAAAGAGTTATTGGCCATTGTGTATGCTTTTGACAAATTTAGATCTTATTTAATTGAGACTAAATGTGTTGTGCACACTGATCACTTTGCTATTAAATATATGATGCAAAAGAAGGATGTCAAACCAAGGTTAATTAGATGGAAACTTTTGATGCAAGAATTTGATCTTATGTTGATTGATAGAAAGGGAACTGATAATCAAATTGCTGATCATTTGTCGAGATTGGAAAACCATGAATTATCTGACACCGATAATGAAATTACAGACAGTTTCCCTGATGAACAACTTTATAATATTAATGAGTGAAAAATACCATGGTAAGCTGATATTGTTAATTATATTGTAAGTGATATTTTGCCACCTATGCTGACATTGCAACAAAAAAGAAAATTCATTCATGATGCGAAAGCATATTTTTGGGATGAGCCTTATTTATATAAACAATGTAAGGATCTTATTAATAGAAGATGTGTACCTTATGAAGAAACTGAGCTAATCATTTAGAAATGTCATGATTCTGAATTTGGAAGACATTTTGTGATTTATAAAACTGCTTATAAAATTTTACAAGCTGGATTTTATTGGTCTACTATCTTTAGAGATGTTTATAGATACATAAAAACTTGTGATCAATGTCAACAAGTAGGTAATATATCTAGAAGAAATGAAATGCCTCTGAATTTCATGTTAGAAGTTAAGATCTTTGATGTTTGGGGATTAGATTTCACGGAACCATTTATTCCTTCATTTGGGAACTTATACATATTAATTGCAGTAGACTACGTCTTAAAGCGGATTGAAGCACAAGCTTTACCTTGTTGTGACGCGAAAAATGTTTCAAAATTTTTAATGAAAAATATTTTCACTAGATACAGAATGCCGAGAATGATTATCATTGATGGATGATCTTATTTTAAAAATAATTACATTCAGAGATTGGCAGAAAAGTTTAATATTATTCATAAAATCTCTACTGCTTATCACTCTCAAATTAGTGGGTTATCTGAAGTTTCTAATAGAGAGATTATACAAATACTTGAAAGGAGTTTAAACCCTAGTAGAATAGATTGGTCCACTAGACGGGACACAACATTATGGGCTTACAGGACTGCTTATAAAACTCATATTAGAATGACTCATTACAGACTGATTTTTGGAAAGACTTGTCACTTACCAGTAGAATTGGAGCATAAAGCATATTGGGCGATTAAGGAATTCAATTATAATTTGAAAGATGCTGGTAAGAAAAGATTGTTACAAATAAATGAATTGGAAGAATTAAGAATTGAATCTTATGATAACGACATAATTTATAAGGAGAAACTAAAGTTATGGCATGATCGGAAGATTAACTAGAAGAACTTTGAACCAGGACAAGAAGTTTTGCTTTACAATACTAGGCTGAAGTTATTTCCTGAGAAATTGAAGTCTCGTTGGTTAGGACCCTTTACTGTGACTCAAGTTTATACTTATGAAGCTGTAGAAATTGAAGATCAAAAGACTGGAAATAGATTTAAAGTGAATTGACATAGATTAAAACCGTATTTTGAGGGTAAAAGACCAAATTTTAAAGAGGTTTTAATGATCATTCAACCTGAATAACACCTGAATAGGTCGGGCTGACGACGTTAAACCAAGTGCTTTATGGGAGGCAACCCATAATTATATTTATTTATATTACGATTACAGTAGTTTTTATTTGAAATTATCCATAGTTTGTGGTAGTATTGAACTCTACTACTCTTATTTACCCTTGAATCATCATAAAAATTGGAACGTATTCGGACCAGAGAGAAACTGTGCAATTTTTGCCTAGGGTGCCGACGGCAGGTTTTTCCCGAGAATCTAGGAAAATAAATACTAAAGGCTTATCGACGACGCCCTCGACGCCGCCGATGGTGAGACTGATGGGATGGCGATTTCTGGAGTTTAAATGGCAATTTTTGGAGGTTTTGAGCGGAATTTACCCCTTTTAAACTCCCAAATTCAATTCCTAAGTTCATATTTCCCCCTAAAACAAAGTGAAACTCCACCAAAGTCATTCCTATGGTGTCCATTTCCCTCTGAAAATCCCATAATGCGAGTTTTTAATAGGAGAGTTCATTAGTGCAGAAACGCAGCGAATCTTCAATAAGGTACTGGTGAAGAAAAGATTAATCAGGGAACGAGGATTCGTAAATTGAGGATTAAATAATTCCTCGACGACAATTGAAGAGATGATCGTGTGGCGAAGATGGGAAGTGTTGTGCTATACTACTGCCGTCGTGGTTGTTCCTGTGGTAAAGGAATTTTATGCAAATTTACATGGAATCAACCAGAGAGTCGTTTATGTGCGAGGTAGATGGATAACTTTTACTTCTACACGGATCAATGAATTATATATGATTGAGAATGTTCATGTTTTCCATTATTCCAACTTCGTCCCAACAAGAAACCAGATGAATGAAATTTACCAATATTTAATGGACGAAACTGAAGACTGGGAAATGAGAGAAAACAGGTATGTTAGTTTTTCTGCGACACTCCTAAATCTAATTTTGAAACACTAGCACTTCTTCATTTCTACCAAACTGTTATTGATAATGAAGATCGGTAAAGTTTCTAAAGAAAATGCTATTATGAATTTCTGCATCCAAATGGGACTGTCAATCGATATTGGGTTGATAATTGTGAAGAATGTTTTGGGCCTGATCGTTCATGGATCAACTTATGGGCTTGGACACCCTTCCACAATTTTCTCACTTTGCAGTCAGTTCCAAGTATCCCATGAAAATTAGGAAAAGGTACTTCTACCTTGGAAGCCTTTGGGCCCAATTGAGAGATTCCCAGCTTTTGAAGATGAAAATGACATCACTATTATGGTGGATCAATCATCTCAGAGTTCACTGTCAATTCAACCTTTAGTTTCGAACAAGACTCTAGTGATTTTGCGCAGAATCAAGAAATTGGAGGAGGTACAAAATGTCATGAATGCAATTAATAATATCTCTGATATTTTTAAGTCGTCTCTTTTGTCGTGGAGCCATTTCAATCTTCGAATCATTTTTAAGAATATATTGACTACGACAAGGAGTGAAACAAGTGGAGGTCTAGGACATCCTGGCCTTATTTATGCACTTTGCCAACTTTCCGAAGTAGAAGCTAGAGGAGATGAGGAATGGGTTTACCCTATGAAACCAATTAGTAAAGCTAATTGGAAAACATATGAATCCCATGAAAAATGGAGAACTAGGAATAAGAGTCAAGAACCTTCTATTAGTAGAGATGTCCCCTCTAAAAGTTATGACCTTCCACCATCTAGTTCCCCTACCCTAACTGACTTGATGAATGAGTTGACCTTACAGCAAAAAAGTATAGAATTGATAAGTGAAAGGATTAGAGGTTTAAAACGTCGACATGATTATGATAGTGAGTACCTTCAGAGGCATTCAAATTTTGAGATAGCTTACTACGAAGCTAAGACTAGACACTATAGAGGTGAGTCTGATGTTAATTTTCTTGAGTGCCCCCGATATACTCAGTATCAGCCCAATCCACTTGCTGATCAAGGAAGTGAAGACATAGTTTGGGATTTTGATATCTGAATGTAATTGATGTACTTGTACTTTTATCTTTGTAATCTTTTGTAATAGAAATGGAAGTTTGTGTACATTTGTACTTTTTATTTTTATTGTTGTAATTGGATAATTTTAATTATTGTGATAATAGTTAGTGTGGTAATTAAAATTTGCATGTGTAGTATAATGGATGTTGATTAGTACTTTATGAATTGTAATGTGATTTGATTTTCACTTTTTGCATTTTAATTGTAATTGTCTTTTGTTTAGTATTGTAGATGAGTTAGTGAATTACTGTGTTTGTTTAATGTTTTAGTTTTGTACTTATTTCAAAATTTCATTACCCAGCAAATTCTCTAATGATTTATATGTGTAGAAAGCTCCTAATGTTACAGACCAGGTGAAGTAGAAATCTTGAGAAGGACTGCAAAAATTTCAGAATGATAAAAATGCCTAAAATAGTTAGGTATGATTTACATTTAGAGTTTTTCTTTCCACCTGTATCATTTCATATTGAAAATTTTAAGTTTGGGGGAGGGAAGAAAAAGATTAACTATTAGATGTCCTCTATTTAATATTTTCTAAAATTATTAATATGATTTTATGTAGTGAATTTAACTCAGGTAACTATATTTTGTAGCTATTTAAGTATTATGGTAGATTTAAAGGAATATTTTCTTAATGAAAATTAACTTTATGGATTAAAGATATTTTAGTATAAGAGAATAAGATTATAGTTAACTATTTAAAGTAAAGGAAACTGTATTTTGAAATGTTAAGAATTTGGAAATTCATTTGAGAAGAAAAGATTAGGACTCAATGATGTAAAAGCTATGAAATATTTATAATGTAAAGGAATTCTTTGAGTTTCAAATTTAGGGAAAGAAAGGTGATGTTCAAAAACATTAAAGGCTATCCAGATATAGTAATCCTCACTTGAAAAAGGAAAAAGAAAGGGTTGATAACAATCCCTGAAAAGAATAGAAAAATATATAGTATTGCAAAGCAATCCAAATGAAAAAGAGAAAAGAAAAAAAAAGAAATATGAAGGTGAGGAGAAGCTTGAGGATATGCCTAATCAAAAATTGGCTTCACTAGACCTATCTAAAGGGAAAACCTAAACACATTCCTGAACTTATATTTATGAAATAGAACTTTTACTAGTAGTGTTCTCATGAAGTTTCTATCCTTTGAATATTCTAAGTGACTTAATATTACAACATATAGTTATTCTTGAAATGAATAGAAGACTAGAACTCTTAAACTTGATGACTTGATAATCTTGTAGCTACAAAATTAATTTAATTACTTAAATTTTTTCTGAAAATCTCACCATGGTATTTATCTAAATCAAACTTACAGTATTTTTGAATTGAAACTTGACTACAATAGATCATAACTTTTATATAGTACTAAAATTACTTGAGGACAAGTAATAGTTAAGTTTGGGGGATTTTGACCAAAGGAAAATATGTTGAGATTGTCATACTTATTTTACACTGTTTTTGATGAAATTGCACTTTAAAGAAAGGTATTTTTTATGGTTTTTTACAGGAATGATGAATTAGGGTAATTAGAGCAAAGAGATCCAAAAAGGAGCGAATTTGGAGCGAAAAGGACCAAAATGTGAAGATTTGAACTAGAGCGCAGATGGCGAGCCCAACGGCATTGACGGTGGACTTTTCCCGAGACTCCAAATTTAACTCACTTAGAAGGCCCACCAACGGCGCCCTCGAAGCCGTCGATGGCGAGATCGGTGGTTATGTCCAACAATGCATTGGATGAGAACGAATCTTGGACGGGGTGCTTAGGCAACTCTTGGGAAAACTCATCCACAACTTTAAAAGAAGATTTTGGCTGAAAATTGGGAGAGAATCAAGAGGAGTTCGAGGAGTTGGAAGGTTAGAATAGCATCCAAGAGTTCCAGTAGTGTGTAGAGACTCTAATTTGTGAGGAATTCTTCGAGAGGTTGTAAGAGTGGAGGGAAAGTGAGAGATTTCTTCTTCCTTGCCACTTCAAAGAGGAATTCTTTGTGCTGTAAGGAAAGGAAGAGATTCAGAGGAACATCGAGGAGTTTTCTTGGGGAGAATGTAGAGATAAGTGTTATTTACTTGATGTAGTTGTATGACTTTGCTTTTATATATGAATTCCAAGTTTTGTTGTGTCTTTCCCATGAGTTCTGAGTAGTTTTCTCTGTCTTTCTCCTTATCTTTAGATTTGTAAAATGGTGATTTGAATTGGTTAAGCCATGAAAATGTTAAAGGAAATGTGATGATCTTTTCACTTTGATATTAATTTATCTTCAATCTGGCCAATTGATTTGTTAAAATACGTTGAGCTTTACAACTAAAGTGAAGATTACATCCAAGATTCAGGGAGGTCAAAGCCCTTGGAAGTTGGGTGCATATAAATAGGGAAATAAAATTATCAGGCGTAGAATTGGAGATTTTAGAGTGACAGACTAAAATCCCCAATTTGGTCCTATTGTTTGGGTACTGAAGTGTAGATGTTAGCCCTCAGGCGACAGGAACGTGGGAGCTCGGAAGTGAGGGTCGGTATCCTCCCAACCTAGCCGCAGATTCAGTAAACCAGTGTAGGATTAGTCAATGTTCTTTATGCCTGGACCAAAGGGTAAAGAATAGGTATGCTCCTATTTGGCATATTACAATTTGATGTGATTCACTTTATCCATTCACTATAATTTTTTGACAAGGAGAGGGATGCTTTCTTATATATTGAATATCACATTAAAAACTTTATTAGTATAATTAGTTATTTAAGAGTAACTAAAATTACATATATTATTGGCAGATAAGCAATTTGAATTCCACTATTGCGATTGAGTATTGCTTTTCTAAAATCTTAGTTCGTAGCTTCTAATATTACTCCCTGTGGGATCAATATCTAGGACTCCATTAGAGCCCTATATTACTTGAGTGATACGTATGCTTGCGTTGATAAGTGTGATTTTATCATTATTGAATAATTTATATATACATCTTTATCAAATCTATAATTGTTATTAAGTTTTTGGTGTTGTTGCTGAGGAATTAATTTTTTTAGCAGCAGTATTAAATACTTGTATTTTTAAGCATATATAAAATCGCTGTCAAGGGACATATGTTCTTAAATGAGATATGATTTCTACAACATAGAGAGAATCACATTTGATTTCATGGGAGAGTATGTCATCCATGGGATTGGTGCAAATAAATAGGGAAATATACTTTTGTTAGATTCAAAATTGGAGATTTTAAAGTGACAGATTAAAACCACCAATTTCATTCAGTTGATTGGAAACAAATGCGAGATTGTTAGCCCTCAGGGGAGGGAGTAGTGGGAGCTCTGGAGTAGCATCCGGTATCCTCCCAACCCCACAGAATTAGGGACCAAACTCTGGATTAGTGAATGTTCTTTATAGCACTCGAAAGAGGGTAAGGAATAGGATTGCTCCTATTTGGAAAAAAAACAGTTTTTATATTTATTTTCAAATGATTTTAATTTCTTCACAAACCATGTACTCATTGAAAAAAGGTGAAGGATGCTTTCTTAAATTTGTACTTTTCATCACAATAAAACTTCTTTTTAGTTTTCATAATTTTATTTCTAAAAGTTTAGTATTTAGTTTAGTTTAATATCTACAATCTTACATGTGAATTTTAATTAGCATTCACCTGAGTAGTCAATTTTCAAATTTCATA
>NEWO01000085.1:917111-931978 GCA_003013225.1 Phalaenopsis aphrodite | reverse complement strand
TATTATGCTGGGTTCGGGAAAAGCTTCCTATAAGGGCAAGCCCCTATAGTTAATTACATCTTAGGTAACAAAAGTTACTTAAGAACACTCTCAATAAAATTAAGAAAAATTACCTTCAAGGATTTTGGGTGTTGGTTGAGAGCTATGGTAGTGGCTATTTCAGAGGGGGAACTGATGGGGGTTTGGCTTCTTTCACTGTTGTGAAGGTGTAGGGCTAATCTATTGGGAGTTTGGTGCTGTGTAGGTTGGGATTGGGATTTTTCATAGTTTTGGGCAGGAATTCAAGCTTAAAATTGGATTGTCATGGTGGATTTGAGAGGGGGAGATGGATTGCAATGTACTAAAGGTCCCTTAGGGAATCTCTCTGAGGAGTTTGGTAGGCCTTAGTGAAAATTTTTTACCACACCATTATTCATGGCCGTGGGGTGGATTTTTATAGAAACTGGCTAATGGGGTGCTTGGCTGGCCAATTGAGGGATTAGCCTCACTGCTTAGGTGTCAAGCAAAGGAGCTCTTAGCTTAATTTGGGTTGAGGTGGCCTCTTGGCATGATTTTGGGTTTTAGCCATGTGGGGGCTCACGATTTTTGGGTCTTAGCTTGGGTTAAGGTGGCTAACCAAGGGTTGGATCATGGATAAAGCTTATGATGCTCACTAAAAATGACACCATAGGGTATGGACATGTGGTATGGCAAGTACATTGATTTAACCTCCTTATTATCTCTTTAAAATTTTTTCTTAAAAATTTACCCATGAGATAAATATCAAGCCTAACCATGGGTTGATGGCTGGCTTTAAACTCAACCCTAGAGTCTAGGATGAGTTATGGTAAGGCTCATTTGACTATAACAAACTCAATTGGTTTAGATTTGACCATAAGTCCAAGAAGGTGCACATGACCAAATCTTGTGTTTGGACTAGGTTAGGCATGTCAATTATCCCAATTAACTATGGAATTTGGTGTACGAGACCATGAGGAACAACTTTCATGAAAGGTGAAATTCATTTTAAGGTCAATTGGTTAATCAATTTGGTGGATTTTTTATTTTTGACCCATTTTAAGCATGTTGGGCTAAGTTTGGGTCAAACTTGGGCTAGCCATGGGCTAAGCTCAAATTAATTGTTGTGTTTAGTTTAAAACATCATAATGAACAATTTTCATGAAGAATGAAAATTGTTTTTGAAGTTGATTTGGTGATCAATTTGGATGGATTTTGATGGGTTTTGGTATTAGACCCAAATTAAGGATATAGATCTAATTTGGGTCAAACTTGAGCTAACTTTGGGTTAAGCTCAAATTGATTGTTGTGTTTGCTCACAAATGACCTTATAAAGAATTTTCAACCAAAATTGGATGCCAATTTGAGATCTAAGGCATTCAATTGTTGAGATTTCGGGTGTTAGCCAACATTGGGGCTAATTTTGGGAATTTTGGATTTAGGCCAAAATCAAATGGGTTTGAGGCTTCATCAAGGCCAATTGATGATTGATGATGATTTTTAAAATGTTGTAAAGATTTTTCAATATTAATTGAGGCCAATTGACTAGGCTATGAGTTCAATTGAGTGAGATTAAGTCTTATGGTCAATATTGGGGTTTTGATCCAAATCAAAATTGGGCTCAAATCATGGACCAATTGAGCTTTGATTTAGTTGAGTTTGGTCATATAAAAGGTGAATTTGAGTTTAGGATTAAAATTGGGGGAGATTGGGACAAAATTGATGGACATTTGAAGTAATTTTGGGGAAATTGGACCTTTAAGGGCAATTTGGAGGTTTTGGTCAAAATGGTCAAATTGATCAAATTGAATCCAATTCAGGGATCCAAATGGGCTTTGGGAACATTTGGAGTGATTTTGGAGGTTTTGGGAAAGTTTGGGGTGTCGAGGGTATTTTTGTAATTTTGGCAATTTTGGGGGTATTTTGGTAAATTTTGTATTTTTGGAAAATTTTGTCAGTTTTGGCAACTTTGGATGTATTCAAAGTGTTTGGAATGAGTTTTGATCATTTTTGGGTATTTTGGCAAAATTTGGGGATTTTGGCCAAATTTGGGTCCCAAGAGGAGTTAGGTAATTTGGAGGTGCCTAGGGGCAAAAGGCCAAGTTGAGTATTTCAAGTAGAATTGGATAGATATCCATTCTAAATGAACCATGGATCAATAAAACCCTCATTTTGAGTTCTTATGTATTGTTTTTAGCCAGGGTATTGTGAAGATATTGTGTACCTTAGTCCCAAACTAATATTCTGGGTCAATCCTAAGGTCAAGTAGTCCTATAGGAACTCTTCTTGAATTATCTCATAATGATCTTACCTACTATATGCTAGAGGTTAAGATTAATATGTGGAACTTCAAGTTGAGTAAAGAGAAGAGTTTTGAATTTCTAATGGTGAGGGGTACCTTTTCTAGTTTTCTAAGACTAGTCAATAGAAAAGTCCTATGGCTAGACCTAGGATACTAAAGAAGTTTCTAGACCTCAACCAAAAGTGAGGTCAACAAGAACATGCCAAAAATAAATGAGGGATGGATTCCTCCCACCATGGTACAACCAACATTTTGAGGGGCCTCTCAGTCCCTTCAACTTGATAATTTCATCAGAGGGAAGTAACTTGTGGAAAATCCTCCAACAGAAAAAAGACATAGATGGTGTTAGACTTCTGTTCCAGATGGCTTCACCCCAAGAAATAGGATTCCAGCTGTAAATTCGAGAATATATGTATTTTTTGATAATTTATTGAGAAGAAACCGGCCACACAATTCTATCCTTCCTTGCCCTATCAAATTGGACTTTGGATACACTTACAGCTAAATTCTCTTGTAGAAATTCTATCAAAATGAGCAATGACCACTTATCTCCCTCCCAGCAGTCAGCAACCTTGAGCTTAGGATTTAACATGCCTGTATTAGCTTTCAGCATCTCTTGTGGGCACCAATTGTCCAGCCAGAAATTAACATCTCCTCTCCCAAGATCCCAAAGGTAAAGGTTTTCACCCAACTATTTGATCTTTAGCATTTGTTTCCACAATCTGGAATCCCAAAGTTTCAAAGTCACCAAATTTGTATGAGAGCTCTACAGTATTTCCCAAGCATGTATTTAGCCAAAAGAAAAGTTTGCTATCTAAAGTTGATCCATATTTTGCACAGGTTTACTTGTTGAAGCTGTTGAAGACCCTTAAAACCCAGTCCTCATGCCATAATGGGTTTTGCCAACTTCTGCCAACTGGTCCAATGGAGTTGTTGTCTCTGGCCTGCCCATAGAAATATATTAAATATCCTTTCCATTTGAATCTTGGTGCTTTTTTTCATAGTGTTCATCTGCAGGATGTATGAAGGAAAAGTGGTGAGTATATTCTTAAGTAAATTAATTCTCCCCCATTAGACAAGTAAGAATGAGTCCAACAGGAGATTTTGTTAGAAATTTTTCCCAACCCCTCATCAAATTGGGTAAGTTTTGCTCTTCTCTTAATGAGAGGGATACCCTAATGTTTGAGGGGGAGGGAAGTTTCAGTGAAACCAATGAAGGAAATGATCCAGTTCTTGATGCTTAAGTTGGTCTTGTTGTTGAATAGAATAGTGCATTTATCAAGATTGAAGTTCATTCCAGAATGATGTTGAAACCTCTGGATGTAATTATAAACATTCATCACAGCAATTTTATTGGCATTAAAGAAGACCATAATGTCATCTACATAAGCCAAGTGAGATATGGCCAAATTTGATCTGTTGTGGTACCTGGATTATGAGCTAGTATTTACCTCTTGATATAGCATTCTAGAGAAAAAGTCCATAGCTAAGATGAAAATAGTAGGAGAAACGGGGTTTCCTTTTTGCAGTCCTCTAGAAGCAGTGAAGTTTCCCTAAGCTTTTACATTGATTAGGATTGAATAATTATTATTCTTTAGCTACCTGGATATCATTTCACAAAACTCTATAGAGCAACCCCTGGCAGCAAGCACCTCCAGAATGAAGTCCTAGGCAGTGGTTTCATAAGCATTTGTAATGCCCAATTTGTATATGAAATTTCCACCTCTGCAGGTTTTGTCCAAGTCCAATATAAGCTCCTGTGCCAGTAAAACACTATCTGTTATGGATCTTCCCTTGATGAAAGCAGTTTGGTTTAGGCCAAAGATCTTATCAAGGTGTGGTTGAAGTCTAGCCACCAGTACCTTGCTAATTATCTTTTTGGATTACAGAAATAAGGCTAATAGGTCTAAGCTGATTCCAATTTCTACTATCAGCTTGTTTAGGGATCAAAACCATGCAGGAAGCAGTAAAATACTGTGGAAGGTCAGTACCTTGAAAGAAACTTTGTATGACCTTAATCAGATTAGTTTTAATGATTCCCCATGCTTTTTGGTAGAAGTCTGAAGTAAAACCTTCAAAGCCAAAAATTTTAGAGCTATTAATAGATTGAATTGCATCCCAAATTTCCAGTTCAGTTGGTGTATCATTCAAGGAGAGATTGTTGGTCCAGTGGTGCTCACTACTGAACAAATTAGGGTTAATTTTTGGCTTATCTACTGAAGTTTGTGAAAGTAATTTGATGAAAAATTGAACAGGATCTGCAGTAATAGTCTGGTTATCATGAATCCACTGGCTAGTTGAGTTATGTATGCCATGGATGGTGTTGCATTTCCTTTTGTATTTGATATAAGCATAAAAGAACTTAGTGTTCCTATCGCCATCTTTAAGCTTACTAATAGCATCTTTTTGACTGAGGAAGCTCTTTTGCCAATCAATTGTAGTGAGAAGTCTTTCTTGTGCCTTAATTAAAGAAGTTTCAAGCTCTACATTTTCTAGAACAGCCACCTCAAGGTTTTTCACCTCTTTTTCAGCAGCTGCCACAGCAAGATGAAGGTCCCTAAAGGTCTGCGAACCCAAAGATTTGAGAGCTTTGCTAATCTTATTATGGAGAAACCAAATTTTGACCCAAGGGTCCTCTTGTATCACCCCAAACCAGTAAGCAACAACACATTCCAGAAAAGATGGATGAGAAGACCACATGTTGATATATCTGAAATGAGGGTTGCATGGAATAGAGGAGGTGGGTTAGCAATGGTAATGAGAAGAGTTCTATGATCAGATACTACCTGGCTCAGATGTGTAACACAAGTATGAAGGAATTTTCAGATCCATAAATCATTTGCCATGAATTAGTCCAATCTTTCCCAGATCTTGCCCCTCTTTCAGGTGAATCTGTTGCCAATGAAGCCCAAATCAAGGAGTCCAACTAGCTGGATATTATCACTGAATTGGTTCATTTTATTTAAATTAGGTGGTCTACCACCACTTTTCTCAGTTGAGTTAGCTATGGAGTTGAAATCACCACCTACCAACCAGCTGTCAGTCATGTTTACACTTATACTTCTATGCTCAGACCACAACTCCAGTCTGGCTGACTTGTTGCAGCCTGCATACAAAAAATTTGCAAAACCAGTGTGGCCATTCATATGAAATGATAAATCTACAAATTGAGGGTTATAAATCAGTACATCCCAAGTTATCTTTTTCCTACACAATCTCTAAATTTTATTGTTAATGTTTGAAAAATGAGTGAAACAAATGAATTTTTTAATCAGTTTTTGGGAGTTTTTATGTACCATAGTTTCCAAAATTGAGATACAACAAAGTTAGTGTTTCTTATTAAGATGGATAAGTCTTTTAATGGAGAGGGGATTGGATATTCCCCTTATGTTCCAGTAGATGAAGTTAACCATGTGGAGAGGGTTGGTATCTGGACCTTACTCTCCCTTGTCTGGTCCTGGATGGAGACCGCCACAAAAGGGATTTAGTACTCACCAGAATTGAATCTAATTGGAGTCTTTGAAGTTCCCCATTTTCCTTCTTCTTTTTTCTTGCTTTTTGTATTTGTCAATCCAGCTCTAAATCTTTGTTCATATCAGTTATCATGTCAGAAAACATTTCAATATGTTTAGATGTTGAAGTAGGACCTACCACCAAAGTTCTAATCTCTGGAGTGGAGTTGGCTAACAGCTGATGTTCAGACATAGCAGTTTGAGTGGGTTCATCAGTTTCCAACATACTTTCCTTGGTTCTAGCACCAATGGCCCCTGTTGATTATTTTACCACTAGCAGTTGAGACTCAAGTTGTGTGTTGACCATAGGTTGGGCCAATTGGGTAGCTTTAGTAGTTTCCACCAATGGCCCCTTTCCTCTGATTGCAGAGACACCTTTTTTTGTGTACAGGTTATGCCACCAAAGATTGTGATGTTTGATGCCCCCTCAGGAGTCTCCCTTCTAATATTGTCCAGAGTTGCACTAGTTGGTTCAGTAACCATGGGCATTGGAGATGGGGGTAGTTCCCTAGAAGGACCTATGGGCTTGGATTTATTAGGATGGTGTAGCTTGTAACAACTATCTTGCGTGTGTGCAAACATCCTGCTTTGAGGACAGTAGTAGGGCTTTTTCTCCATTACAATTTTTTGCCAAATTCAATTCTCTGTGGTTCCCAACCATATTTCCTCCACCATAGGCAAAGTGATATACCTCTCCACCAATACTCTTGCTACTGATAGCCTTGAAAAGGTAAAAGTGGGAACATCCTTCTTCAGGGGTCTTTCCAAAGCCAATCCAATATTAAATAAAAATTTTTGATTAAGGAAATGAAAGGGTAGGTCTGGGAGCTTGAACCAGATAGGGACAATGGGAGGTACTTTGCTAGGATCAAAATCTGGTGTCCATTTCAATATCTTCATTGAGCTTCCTTATAAATTAATTGAGTGTTTGGCAAAGAAACATGCATAACTTTCCTCCAACTCAAACTTAATTGAAATATGGCAGCCATCCACTAATCCCAACTTCCAAGCCTCTGTGAAAGGGAAGTTTTCAAAGTATCTTCTGACAGTTTCCATTTTGGGGTGACCCAGCTGGAATTTTCTAATCAGGATAAACTTGCAGTCTGCCTTCAATGTTTGTAACTCTTTAGTCTTGTAGAAAATGGCTAGTTTCCCTTCTTTAACCTCTAAAGAGTTGATGAGAGAGCAAGATCCCTTACCAGAGACAGCATCATGGAATTCTTGAGGAAAAACCACACATTCAGCTTCAATGGCAGCATCCTTCTCCTTTCCCACAACTCTAGCATAAGTGGCTTTAGTCCATTGTGCATTAAGATTTGGATCTAATGGTAAAAGATCAGCCATGGATCAAGGAAGAAATTCACTTGGTGTCAAGGAACCAAGCAATGGAACAGTATCAAAGATTAAAATTTGAAACTAATGGACCTTGAAAAATGTTTTGAAGCAGCCCCACCACTGCTACCATAATGAAAACTGACGGGGAGGGAACAGAAACTCTTCTCGTCACCAGCCACCAAGCTCAGCCGCACGAGTGTGACCTCATCCCTGCTGAAACCCTAGCAGAGCTCCTTCTCCAGCCGCTAACATTTTAATATATATATATATATATATATATATATATATTAAAGAGGAAATCGGTATTTTGAGATCGATTCTTCTTTACTTTTGAGGGCACTCATTGTGGAAGATAATCATCCCTGGCACATTACTCATTGGCTTATGAAGATGAATGCCTTGTAGAATTCCTCCCACATTATCTTTAACTTTTTTTACAGAGAGGGTAGTCGCCCAACTAACTGGTTGGCTAAGCTTGGGAATGCCTTCAACTCAAAACTTATTTCCACTACCCCTTCTCTTACTTTTCTTTTGGGTGGGGATCTCTTGAATGTCCCTTACCTTATAAATTGTAACAGAATTTTTTGCATGATGAGATTCCCTTTTTGGAAAAAAAAGTGTGTGTGTGTGTGTGTGTGTGTGTGTGTATAAATTTTGGAAAATAATGTTTTAAATTTTGAAAATACAAAACCGAACCGATCGCATATATGCAATAGTTTAAATAAACAAACATAACACCGCAAGTGATGCATCTATTCCGAGGAATAGATATATTACTTACTCGTGAGGCTTAATTAAATAAACTAAAAAATTTTTGACATCCTTTTTAGTCTGCAAAACCATTTATTTTGACCAACAAATTTCCCCTATCTACTATGAAAAATTAGACAAAGTTTATTTTAGGTTGGGTTATTAAAGTTTCCTAGAAAGGCAGCCCCTATAGTTAATTACATCTTTGAAAATCGAATCCACCTAAGAAAAATCTCGATTTAGATTAGGAAATGTTGTCTTCAAGAATCTCATAGGGTAGGAATTTCAAATATCAAAACAAGGATTTTCAAATAAGAAATGCTAAAATTTGGAACATTGTTATGGAATCCAAAGAGAGAAAATTAGAGATTATCACAGATCCTGAGGACAACGTCAATGACTCTCCAAGCTATCATATGGTTTGGCTTCAATTTTGATAAGAGAATTATTGAATGTTTTATCTTATTAATTATTATTAATTAGGGCTTACATTTGCATGACATAATCATACAAATAGCCTAGAAGCTAGGAGGATTTTATGTCGTAATGAACGACAACCTAAGAGCCTAAGGCAAGTTAGAGCTTAAATTGCACAACGTGATTGTGCAAATGCCTAAAGATAAAGTGAGGTTTTATGTCGTACTATACAAGCAACCTTGATGTTTTATGTCTTATTATTTAATTCTAAGGAAAGATTTACTATTGTAGATTCATGTGCTCTCTCGAAGTTGTTCTTGTGTACATCTTTGAAGTGCTACCTATAGAGTTAGCTCCAAGCTCTATGTCAAAGTAGCACTCATAAAGTCTAAAGGTTCAAAAGGTTTTACTAGATGTGTTTAAGTGACAAGTTTTTATTATTATTTAAGCATTATGGGGGTTAAAGTTGATTAGAGCGACACCGGTTAGGATCCTACGTTTTCGTCATTCTGGCACCACTATTTTCTCTTGAATTTACTCAGTTTAAATTAGTTTTTAGGCTCATTTAGACCTGAGAAATCTCGTTAGCAACCGTGGGTTGCCTCATCCGAGGGACTCCCGTAAATTCAAGAGGATGTATTATGTTATTTGTTTTTTTTGTTGTTTTGTTTTGAAAATGTTGTTTAATTTTGAAAAATGGTTTTGTGTTTTGCGTATAAAGTGAATAAACGCAAGTAGAAAAAATGTTATAAAGTAAAGAAATAAAGTTGCAGTACATAAATAAAAAATGCGTACTTGTCAACTTCTCGCTTCTCCCGCTACATGGTTAGTATCATAAAACAGAATATATTTACATGAATTAAATAAATGACAAGAAAAAAAACAGAGGCATTTGGTACGGAAAACAAAGAAACTGAGTCATACCAAAACCCGAGTAAATAGAAAACCCGTAGTCACATATCGATGACCAGGACTGGATGTAAGACAATAGTAAAGGTGGGGGCTCAGAGCTGGACTATGTGCTTTCCGACCTTAAGTGAGAGCTACCAACCCGATAATCTACAGAGGGTAATCCTAACCTCGATCCAAGTGATTAACTGTGGACCTTTATAAATCTTCATTTTTAAATTTAGTTTTCATGCATATAAAATTTACTTCATCATGCAAAAGAGATTTTTATTTAAAACATTTTGTATAGTGGCGCAGTACACATTTTAATCAATCTAATCGAGCTAGAACTACAAACAACATAAGAGTGTCGAAGGAAATCATTTTCTCAAGAATCTTCAAATAGTATCATCGATCCTAATCCTCTCCTTTTATTAAAGGTCCTTGAGGTAGGAGATACCATTCTAAAATCTCACATCACATCCCTCGTTTTAGCACAAATTAGTGTTATCTTCATTGCCCTAATCACCTAGACCTCAGACTTACACAAGCCCAATGATCCATATCTGGCAAAAACAAATATTATTAGTTGCTCACAAGGATTTAAATAACTTAAATCCTTGAGCATTGGGTCAATTAATATATGATAGTGGTGTAGGGTATTTTTATTGATTTAAGTGAATTATCGAGTCCCGAGGCATAACTTGGTGGGTCCCTAAAGTGTTAATTGATGATTTTCTGGAACAAAGTTTAATAAGTTTAATTGTCTTTCAGTATATCCAAAAAATCATAAAAGTGTTCGGGGGGATAACCCAAAATAACTTTTAAACCCTTTTGAAACGTTTCTAGTTTATTTGAACTTATTATATTGTTCAGTTAATCATCCAAAATTAAATTAAGTTTTAGTAGATTAAACTACCCTATTACTAATTGAACCTCAACATTTTAATTGTCCCAAGAATGGGGTAATTCAAATATTCACTTGATGTTTCATTTAAGAATTGTGTGAGTAGATGCCCCGAAGGACAAGCTCAAAGTCATTAAGGATTTTATACCTCAGATTAAAGTCTGACTTATAGCATTTAAAAGTGTTCATAAATTAATCATACTCTTCTTTTCTAATCCTCATTAAACAAGTCCAAATTTTAGACATAGTTTACTACTAAGCCCATAAATTCAATTTGCAGGATAAATCTATAATAATCAAAATTTTTAAATGAAATGGAATTCAATCCTCATTAAAATCATGCTTATCACCAACTAGGGGCTTCAAATTAGTGGATTAACATCTTCCTTACTTAAGACCACTACCTTAGGATCATCCAATTAAGATAGCCTCCGAGTCACAATAATTTACAAAACTATAATTTTACCCTTATCATGAAAGGTGGCAAATTAGTTTCTACCTCTTAACTCATTATGTTTCAAACATTCGAAAAGGTTTATTATGATCAAAATTACTCATTTGCCCCTTTGGTTAACCTAAAATTTAATTATGGTATCAAAATCTCAAAATTACAAGTTTGCCCCTAGGGCCTCTCCACTTTATAACTCATTAGATTGAACTAAAATGAGTTTGAAATTTTTATGCTACCCCACTTATGGGTCAATTAAAATATCAGAGGAGAAATTATGATTTTCTAACTTTTTTAATTTATATAATTATCTTAGCTCAAAAATAGGATTTTCAATGTTGATTTTATTTAACTAATCAATGTAAATTTTTTGTTCATTGTAAAATTCTTGAAGGTTCACCTAGGTCAAAGGACCACTTGGCAAAATTTCAAGATTTTTCAAATTATATTTTAATTATTATAATTATTTATTGATTTCACTGATTAACTAAATTTAAATATAATTTAATTCCAAAAATAACTTTTTATATTTTTCTTAAATCTTACTATGTTCAAGAAACTCAAGGAAACAAACCTTTTATTTTTATGATTTTTATTTTATTCATTATAATTATTTTAATGGAAAATTAAGAAAATACACTTTTAGAATTTAAAAATACATAACTAAATTATAAAAAATTTGGAGAAACATTTTAAAGGGTCCCATGTGATCAAGGAACTATTAGGAATACTTTTCGATATTTTTATATTTTTGCAATTTTTAATTATTTTTAATTTAAAAAGTAGCTCAAAAATGAACTATTTATTTTAAAATAAATTTTATTTTTCCTAAGTGCCTCTAATCACGAGGAACTCAAAAAACCATTTTTTATAATTTTTCTAATTCTATTTTAATTATTATAATTATTTTAATGCAAAAGTGTCATTCAATTTGAAAAAAACAACTCTAGCATTAAATATAGCTCAAATGGACTTCAAATTTTTACAAAATGTTCAAATGACTAACATTGCAGTATGGAACTAATTTTGTTAAATTTTGAGTAACATTATACTTATTTAATTTTTTATAAATTTTATACACAATTAGCTAGAAAGTTATGCACAATCATTTAAATACATTTTATATTTTTCTAGATTATCGTGAACTTACAAAAATAAAACCCAACTTATTCTATTAATATTTTATTTCATATAATTAATTTAATCAAAGATAGGCCAATATACTTGAAAATTAGAGTTTCAGAGCTAGCGGTGCCCTTTGACATTGGAAAAATCCCGAGACATCCTCATTGTCATGAGGAATCATCCCCTAAAGTTTCAAGCCATGGTGATTAATATTTACTTAATTAAAATTAAAAAAGTATAGTGAGTATTTAATTAATTAAAAATCAGAGATATGTCAAATAATTTTTACTTTTATTCTACATTATTCTTCTCTGTTCACTGAGCATGAGAGTATTTTTATTTTTATTTTATTTTTCTACACCAAATTATGAATTTTTGAAGTTTTTCAATTAATTTAAATAAAAAATATCATATTTATCTACTTATCCACGTGGCAGCCAACACATCCTAGACAGGTCCGAAGCCCAACACGACGTGCTCTCATTTGTTGCGCTTTCCATCTAGGCTTGCCATGTGGCCCGCGGTTCACAAACACATCTTCCATCCAATGAAATTTGAGTCGTTCATTCAATACACATGTGATCGGACAGTCTCTGGTCATCATCCCCAACTAACCTAACCCAAGAACCGTCCAACTTCTAAACCTAATATCTTGCTTGATACTAAATCAAATCACATTGGTTTTGTTCCTATAGTTTCATCTACTCAAGGTTGACATATCTATGTGGTTACAATCATATGAAATGCAAGTTCACTTCACAATTAAAGAAACTGAGGGCAAAATTAGGGTTAGTGGATAATACCTTTGCTCAAGAGGTGAGACCTTGATTGGGAGCTTGTGGAAGCTTCCTTTTCGTCCAACAAATCTCCTCAAAGTGTTTGTTCGAGTTGATATGGGATCTAGGTATGAGTTCAATCAGGGGGTGGTGCGGCTTTGGTCTAGAGGTATGTTAGAGGGCTTGAGATAAGGGGATTTTGATGGAAAACTTCCTCGTTTGGTCTAAGGAAGCTTAAGGATGTTTTAATTTGAAGTTTTATGAATTTTGGTTAAGAGACACAAAAGTTCCTAATTTTTGAACTCAAAGTTTAGCTCTGGTAGTGGGTTTCAAATTGGGAAAATGGTTGGATTGATCTTAAGAATACTCAAGGAAGCTCTATGACCAATTTAGAGGCATTTCCCCAAGCAAATGATTGCAATCTCTACTTGGCCATGAAGGAGATAATTTAAATTGAGGAGGAAGGGATGGCCAATTGGGCTAGCCAGCGGGAAGAAGCTTAGGTGGAGTTCTGAACGGCGTCAATGACCAATTAGAGCTAGCCACATAAGATTGGTTCAATGGGTTTCAAACCAAGGGAGAGGCTCTCTAAATTTTTAGTTTTTTTACCACTAGGCTAGCTGGCCAGGCCAGGGGAGGTGGCTAGATGGCTCAAGGAACCAAGGGGATGGTTTAATGGTGAGTAGGATGAAGGTTTACTCAATTGAGCTCTAGCATATGTCACTTTACCAAAAATACCATGGAATCCCCCAAATCATGGGGCCTTTGGTCCATGAAACCTATAGGGTGGGCTAAGAGCATCTTGGTTGGTTCTTAGGATCAAATTGGCAATTGAGGTGGTCCAATTTGGCTTAAACCAAATGGCTCTAAGCGGGATCATGGCTTGGGTTCAAAATGCATGAGTTGGCTTGAATTTGGATTTAGCCTTGGCCAAATCTTGGACTTGGCCCAATTGAATGGTCAATTTGACATAGGAAATCATCACAAAGCCTTTAGAAGTCAATTGAATTGAAGGTTGAGGGGCCATAAGGTTCAATTTGATGGAATTTGGATTTTGAGGCAAATTTGGCGGTTTTGGTTTGGATTGAGTTTGGAATAGGTTTAAGGTTAGGAAATGGCCAATTGAGAGTTCAATTTGGTGTGGGTAAATCTCACAAAGAGTTTAGAATCCAAAATTGAGGAAATTGGATAGGTTAGGGGGTTCAATTTGGTAAAATTTGGAGTTTCGGTCAAATTGGGGATTTGAATTGAGTTTGGAATTTAAGTTTGAAAATGGACTCAATTGGGCTAGAATTTGATTTAAATTTGGTTTATATTTGAAATTGGGTAGTTTGAAAGCTATTTGATGAAATTTGGGAAGTTTGAAAGCAATTTGGTGAAAATTGGGATGGATCTGGGGTAATTGGGCCTTAAAGGGAAAATTTGTGATTTTGGTCAAAATTGGTTAAATTGGACTTCATGAGTGGTGAAGATTGGTTTTGGGAGTGTTTGGAATGATTTGGGAGGCTTTGGAAAAATTTGGGCCACCAAGGGCATTTTGGTAATTTTGGTGAAGTTAGGGGTATTTTCGAAATTTTGAAAAATTGTAGGAGTTTTGGGATATTTTGGACAATTTGAGTGGTTCAAAGTGGTTGGGGATGATTTTCGGGGTAGATTGGGTAATTTGGGCAGATTTGGGAAAATTAGGGTTTCAAGGGTAATTTGATAATTTTGGAAAAGTTTGGTGATAAAAGGCCAAAATTGAGTATTTTGGTAGAATTAGGGTTCAATAAGAATGTTAATCATAAAAACACCCTTATGGTGCCATGAGACCAAGGAAATCCCATTTTGGATTCTCGATATGTTGGTCTTATCCAAACACTAGCCTAAGGCTAAAGGTTTTGGGGACCATCCACATGAGTTTCCAGCAGAATGGGGGAACCAAGCAAAGTATGAGTAGGTTAGGGTTGAGGTTGTGAGTGAGAGTGTATGGTTCAAGTGTATGAATAAGTCTGACCAAAGCCACACCACCCAGGACTAAGTCTAAGGCTAGACAGTCCTAGGAGAACTTCCCTTGAGCTCCCCCAAGCTAGTTCTACCTCTGCTAAATGCTAGAGGTTATAACCAACATGTGGAACTCCAAGATGAGCAAAGAAGCATTTGGAACTTCTAATGGTGAGGATTCCATGACTAGTCCTCTAGGATAGTCAATAGAAAAGTCCTATAGCTAAATCCTAGGCTTCTAAAGAAGAGACTAGACCTCAACCAAAAGTGAGGTAAACAGATATATGTATGAATGTATATATATCTATGTATGTATGTATGTATGCATGAATGTATATGTATATTTATCTATCTTTCTATATAGATGGAGATATATACATATTTATGTATGGATGTATATGTATGTATGGATGGATGGATGTATATG